>CM076571.1:243317044-243423050 GCA_034641835.2 Pinus albicaulis
TACCTCCATTTCTGGAAAATGTGTTTTTCAGCCATGGATTGCTAGTTGTTCCGATTTGGGAACATTACATACTGAAAAAAACCAGAAAATTATTAAACTGTCAAAAACATTACCTCTTATTATCAAACATAAATATATATCCCTTTTCAAAGAATAAATTGATGTGTTCTCTTGGATTTATGAGGATCTAAAATTTTATGATTCCAGCATCATTCAACACAAAATTCCAATTAAAGAAGAACAAAAGCCTTTCAAACAAAAACTTCAGAGGAAAAATACAGTTTTGTTACCTTTAGTTGAGAAACAAGTTAAAAAAATGTATGATGCTAAAATATTTTTCCCTCTCGAATATTCGAAATGGGTGTCAAACATAGTACCAACCAGAAAGAAAACTAGGGAAATGAGGTTGTGCATTGACTTCAGAAACTTGAATAAGGTTTCCCTGAAAGATAATTATCCCTTACCCAAAATGGACCATATCTTACAAAAGGTGATAGGATCAACTAGGATATCATTACTAGATGGTTTCTCTGGCTATAACCAAGTCTTGGTTGATCCAGAAGATCAAGATAAATCATCTTTTACCACTCCATGGGGCACTTTCATGTATGTGAAAATGCCTTTTGGACTGATGAATGTTGGGGCCACATTCCAAAGAGCAATGGACATTTCCTTTTCAAAATAGATTGGCCTCTTTATTGTAATATATCTGGATGATGTAGCTGTGTATTCAAATTCTGACGAAGAACACTTGAGACATTTGAGACGATTCTTTGAGAAATGCAGGAAATTTGGCATATCTTTAAATCCTAAGAAAACACTATTTGGTCTAGAAGAAGGTAAACTGTTAGGACATATCATATCAAAATATGGGGTTAGTATTGACCCTAAGAGAATTGAAGCAATCCTAAAGATCAGTCCCCAAAGAAGCATTAAAGAACTTTAATCATGCATAGGGAAAATAATTTTTTTGAGAAGATTTATCCCTAATATTGCTGAAATTCTTAGAAACATAACCAATATGTTCAAGAAATATTATGAAATAAAATGGAGTACAGAATCTAGGAAATATTTTGACATGGTAAAATAGGCATAAACTAAGCACCAGTGTTGATCAGTCCAGATTTTACTAAAGATTTTATAATATTTTCTTTTGCTTCTGAGCACACTATTGCAGCTATTTTACTGTAGAAAAACAATGAAGGATTTGAGCAACCAATAGCTTTCTTCAGCAAAGCTTTAAGAGATGCTTCTCTCAAGTATAACATCATGGAAAAATAGGCCTTTGCACTAGTCAAAGAAATTAAATATTTTAGAGTTTATATTCCACATTCACATATAATTTCTTATGTACCTAATGATGTGGTAAAAGATATTTTAACATAGAATGGATCAGATGGAAAAGGAGGAAAATGGATTGCAGTAATTTTAGAATATGATCTGGAAATAAAACCTACCAAACTAATTAAAGGGAAAGGACTTGCACAGCTTATGGCTGAGTCCAATTTTCAAGCTCTGGACATAAATTTGGTAGCAACTTTGGATGATCAAGAGGAGCAGGTGACTCCACAAATCAATGAAGAATTTTTAAATTCTCCGTGGTATGCAAACCTACTTTATGTATTGGTAAATTTAAATTCTCCTCCTGGTCTTACAAAAACTAAAGCTATATTTATGAAATTAAAGGCAAAAAAAATTTCCGTCATTGGTAATGTCCTTTATTGGAAAGATTCTGGTGGCCTATTACACAAATGTTTCTTGAAGAATGATGCAGACAAGATTATGAATGATTTTCATGAGGGAGACTATGGTGGCACTATTATTGGAAGACTATTGCTAATAAGATTCTCGGGGATGATTTTTACTGGCCCACCCTGTTTTTTGATGTCCACAAGCAAGTCACAACCTATCAAAAGTGACAAATTTTTTAAGGTAAAAAGAAACTCCTACCCTTGCCTCTCAAACCCATTTCTGTTGAAAGCCCATTCCAACAATGGGGTTTGGATTTCATAGGTGAAATTCATCCTCCTTCCTCTGCCCAACACAAGTGGATTTTAAAAGCCATAGATTACTTCACTAAGTGGATAGAGGCCAGCCCTTCCAGAAATTCCACTGATGTCATCATCACCAAGTTCCTTGAGACCAATATCCTATCCAGATTTGGCTGCCCAAGGAAAATCATCACTGACAATGAAACAACCTTTAAGTCTAAAAATATGGTTGAATTATGTGATAAGTATCATATTTCTTTAGGATATTAAATAGCCTATTACCCACAAGTTAATGGACTCGCTGAATAATCCAATAAGAGTCTGGTAAACATCATCAAGAAATTTATAGAACATAATACAAAATTCTGGCATAATAAGTTGGTCAGTGCACTTTGGGCTGATAGGCTTACTACAAAGAATTCCATTGGTATGTCACCATACCAACTTGTCTATGGAATGGATGTTGTTTTTCCATCTTCTCTAGCACAACCAGTGATGAACATGATGCAAGATTTACAATTGGAACCAAATGATGCACTCAAAATGATTCATAAAACCATTCAGTTGTAGCAAACAAGAGATGAGGTATATAATAGAACATAGGTCATCCAGGAAAATATCAAGAAAATCTTTGACAAAAGGACCAAGAAAGCTGATTTTACTATTGGTGACAAGGTTTTAAAATGGGATACAAGGAGAGAAGACAAATGAAAGAATAACAAGTTTGATAATCTATGGATGGGACCATATATTATAAATTATTTTAGAGGTGACAATGCATTTTTTCTCACATATATAAATGGAACAGAGTTACCTGGTGGTCCTGTATATGGCAGGATGTTGAAGCATTATTTCTCTTATTCTAAATATTCTTTTACATCATTGTAAATATCAGAGTCAACATAGATTGGATTGGATGATTTGTTGATTAAGATAGAAGCCTGCAAAGAAGACCCTAAGCCATGGTCAACAGACCATCATAATATTTGAAAGCAGAAAAGGAATCAGATTACAGATTGCTCAAATGCCCAATGGATAAGGTTATTGATCATAGGTTCTTGACACTTCAATGCATGGAAGTGCCATCCCCAATTGGAGCCACTGTTAGGGTCCTATATTTCATAGGATCTCAAGGTGATTGATTTTATTCTTTTGGTCAAATTTACTTCTTAAAATTATTTCTAAATCTACAAATAATTTTCAAAATAAATAAAAAAGGGAGATAACATAAAAAATCAAAAGAGGGTATATGTTATAAATAAAAA
Organism: Pinus albicaulis; assembly: GCA_034641835.2. Taxonomy (NCBI): domain Eukaryota; kingdom Viridiplantae; phylum Streptophyta; class Pinopsida; order Pinales; family Pinaceae; genus Pinus; species Pinus albicaulis. The sequence goes on from CM076571.1 coordinate 243,320,301, forward strand.
ATATAAGATGTGAACCCCATAAAAATGAAGAAAAAACAATAAATTCTGAAAGTGTTGCAAATACAAATGCCACTTCTCTTATTTTAGCTTACTTATGAAAATAAATTGTGTGCTACTTGTTTAAAAATGTCACAAAAGTTCAATAAAATTCAACCATACAGTTTAATCATGATTCAATTAGGTTTAAATTGCTTGTCAATAGGTAGTGAAAAATAATTTTTCAAACTGTTTAATCTTGACAGATTGATTAGTTACATAGAAAAAAAAATTGGTTCAATAATTTAACCTGAACCAAGGAAGGTGCCGTAACATCATTTATTTTGATAAGTTAGCATTATTAGTTGAAATAATTTCAAAATGATATGGTAGGATGTGGAAGAAAAAGAGTGAAAATGTTAAAAATGTTAGGAAGATTATTATTTTTGTAGGCATCCATGTCAATAAAATGTTAGGTTGTAGATGCTCTAAATAAAGGAGGAAAATGAAATAAAATGTAAGGTGGTAGATTCTTTAAATAAAGAAGGCAAAGAAAACGTTAGGGAAGAAAGAAAGGAAAATAAAAGATTCTTTTTTTTAAAAGGTTTTGATTGGTTGCTAGTCTAAATGCGCCTATGGTAAAGTTATTTGTATGATTTAAATTCTGATTATTAATTTGTATCTTAAAGTTTTAAACCATAGTATATTTTCCCCCCACTCTCATTTCATTCATTTCCCTTTTCATTTCCTTCCCCTTTCATATTTCCACACATTTCATTAACAACCCCACATTCCACTTTTACCATAGACCTTATCGTTATATATATCACATATTATATATATAAAAAGAGCCTCTAAAAACATTGGTGGGACCCCTTGTGTCTCATCACATATCGCCATCACAAAGTTTTTGTTACAACAATCTAATGCCAAAGTTATAAAATCGCCTAATGTGATATGATGTGGGCCCCATTCCCCACCATGCTTCCTTTTTCCATTTCATATTCCTTTGAAATACATTGAAACTTTACCTTTTAATCGCTTTTCCCTTGCTCCGATTCCCATTTCCCGATCGTGATTGAAAGTGGGACCCATCATACCTTACCACACCACCAAAATCGCCTACGAACCTCATTTCCGCCTTATTCCTTGTATTCTTCCTTTTGCTTTCCCCGAAGCATAAGTTCCCATAAATTGTAAATTATATCATATTCCATTTTCGCTAAATGTTAAATCTTGCAATTGCTAATATGCGATATCGCATCACATAGATTTTAAATTTGCGCTCATCGCACTTCGCAAATAATAACTTATGCCATTTTTCCAAACCATTAAGACTTGCGATTGTTGCTATGTGATATCGCATCATGCATAACATACCTTTCTGCTCCATACATTTTGAAAATGTTAAAGTTTAAACTATATTCCAAACCCTATCCACTCCTGATTGCGATTTTGCGATGCGGTATGGCCCCACCATAATACTCCCACAACGTCAACTCCCTCTCCGCATCGCATTGCAAATTCCTTTTTCATATCATAAAATATAAAATATGTGATGTGAGATAGTGCTATGGATGCGATAAATCTCAGAATTGAAAGCTAAAGGATTTCAGGTCCGGTATAATGGGTTTTTCATTATTTTTCTTAAGAAAAAGGGTTAATCACAGCAAAATGGATTCGGGTGACAAAACAACAGAAAGGTCGAGTCGGGCAGCAAAGGGTGTGTTCATAAAATTGATCCATTTGTAACCACAAAACAGAGAAAGGGAATTCATATAGCAGTTCATCCATCATCACAGAATTTAGTTTAGCAAGCACAACATTCAATTCAGCCAACACAAAGCTCATTCTGCCAGCACAGCAGTAAAAATGTGGTCCATGTCCTAACTGTCCCACTACATCAGCACCTGTTTTGCAGAACGCATTCCACCGAGACTATAATTTTGTAATAAGTTATAGTTTTAATTTCAATTCTATTAGAGACTGTATTATCGTAATTTTTTGTATAAATACTTCAGTTTTAGAAGTATCAAAGGGAAATTGATTGGGATCAGAATCATTACTGTCTTTTTGAGTACTGTAAGCTTTTCTAAAGCACTGGAGCATCAATAATAATCAGACCGTTCACAGGATTCTTGTGGCTTAAATATTGGTGATGTTTTTCTTCAGTTAGTATTGTTTCATTTTCCTCTTTCATTGTAAACATCTGAATTCTAATTGTAAAGGAGAAAGAATGATGAATAGGATTTACTTTTGAGTACCTTATTCTGGCTGCATTTATGATAATTATGTTTTCCACTGAAAGCCAAACTAAAGAATTCTTAATTGCTCTTTATTTATTCTAAATCTATTCATATTTTTGTCATATATCCATTTATAAATCCAAGAGATCCAGTAAATATTCCTAGCTTGCCCTGTGTCTACTCTATGAAAAGTTGATGCAACTTTCCAGTTATATTTTGACTCCATTGCCCAATAGATATTAATAAATTGAATACAATCAATCCTCCAGAACCCAAAACACACCCAAAACCCAAGTATTATCATAACTAGCCTAAAACTTATTTAAACAAAGCTATATCTTATAGAGAGAGCCCTCTTTGAATCTAGGAAGGCTAGGTCCTGGATTCCAAAGTTGGTTTGATGTTGGCCTATGTGATTAGTTCTCACAATCTCTAGAAAATTACATAACGCTAATAGGTCTGACTACTGACAGATTCGCTACGGAACTGTTAGGCAGTTTCGTAGTGAAACCTACTAATTTGCTTTGTAATTCGGTATGAAACTATGAAAAATTGACAGGTGGAATGTTTTGTTATTAAAAGGCAAGGGGATGAAAACTATATGATATGAGGTCAATTTGACTGAAAATACATGATTAGAGGTGGGTTTTAAACCTAATGTAGACATCATCAAATGCAATTTTTTTTCAAAAATTTCATGAAAATGACTTATGAGACCACATCAACCTAAGTGAATGACATGTATGACCCTATAAATGAAAGTGTTAACTAATGAGTCATAACACAACCGTTGGTTGAATCAAGCTTCCCTCCATCTTTCGAATCCTCTCTCTCTGTCCTCTATTACCGAGTGTAATGATACTTGGGCCAAGAGTTCTCAATGAACCTTGCCAATCTTTAAGCCTTGCACTCAACAATGAAGTTATGTTCTACACACGATCAAACCTTCAACCTTTGACCAAGAGCCCGAGGGCCGACCTTGCCAATCTTTGAATATGGAAACATCATGATGTTTCCTTGGATTTCCTTTCTTTTTCCCTCTATGGATGTTCATTTGGGTTTAGTAACGTCCAATATTGGACCTGTGGCACAGGTTTCTGCTTTTGAACTGATTCATTTTGAGAAAAAGCAGGAACTGTCAGTCAGTTTCTACGGGATTTGTACCTTTTATTCAGGAAAGCATGCGTAACGCTTCCCCTTAGGCAACATAGAGCGTTAACCTAGGCACTAACGCTCCCTTTGAATGGTTGGGATGCGTTATATCTCGATCTTGTTATCTATGGGATGCATTACCTTGGAGAAATGGGTCTCTGTTTGGGCCATTTTCTTACTTCCTTGTTTCCTTCTCCTCTAAGATGATGAGGAGGTCGTTTGTCCTATAACAATACTTTGTGAGATGTTTACTAACAAATAGGAAGGGACATGATTACATGTTTGTGGTATTTTACATGTTTCATAATGTGTGTGTTCCAATGCCCTATAAAATGACCATTAGTGGGCAAGAAGAAGCAAGCTTATTATTTGGATGGGTTTGAGTGCACTTTGGGATACCAAGGAGCATATTTTTAGATAGGGACACAAGATTTCTTAGTGAATTCTAGACTACATTTTTGGAGAACATGGACAAAAATTTGAAGAGATCTACAAGATTCCATCCACAGACAAATGTGTATATAGAATTTGTTAACATGAATTTGGTGTAGCTTCTGAGAGGATAAAAGTGGAAGCATTCAAAGACTTGGGATGAATATATAACATGCATACAACATTATTACAAAATAAGAGTTCTCATTTCTACAGGAAAGTTCCCATTTGAAACTTGTCATTAGCAAACTTTTTAGGTCTAAAATGGTCCTCCTAAGAAAAATGTAAAACCAAAATAAAATTTATAAGAACCAATAGTATTCAAGATGATGATTTCAACCATGGGGGGATGATTTGTCATTTTTGGTGTGAAAAAGTAAAAATATTAAAAAATAATAAAATAATAAAACTATTTTTTCAACTCATATTATCAACTTATCTCCCTAAGGTTTTACTCAAATTTCAAGTGGGAGTACTCGTTGGATGCAAAATTTAATTCCTTTTCCAAGGAGTACCCATGTTGCATACTTTTGATCGACCCTGCTACACCAAAAATGATAAATACGTGAAAAACGTGATTGCAATCATGTTTTTCATGTATTTCTCATTTTTTGTGTAGCAGGGTCTATCGAAAGTATGAAACATGGGTACTCCTTGCATGAGGAATCCAATTATTCATCCAACGAGTGTTCCCGCTCAAAATTTGAGAAAACCAAGAGGGAGATAAGTTGAAAATACAAGTTGAAAAAGTAGTTCTTTCTTTTTTCCCTCTAAAATTTGGTGATGTAATATAATATTATTTTATTATTTCCACTATTATTTTATAATTTCCTTAGGAGGCCCATTTTAGACCTCAAAATTCCACTAATTTTTTGATATTTTATTCCTTCACCTTTGGACATTGCATATGGGAAACAAGGAGGTGTTAGGGAATATCTTACAGGAGATTTCTTGAAGGCTGAAAATTTTATAGAGAAGATCAGACATATCCATATATAGGTACAATAGACATTGTAGAAGTTGCAAGAAAAATATAGCGTTAGACATGATCATCATAAAACAGAGAAAGTGTTCAAGGTGGAAGACAGAGTATGCCTATACTTGAACAAGGAGAGGTTGCAGGGGCATGGTAATAAAATCAAGGCTCTAAGGTATGTTCCCTTTGAGATACAAGAAAAGGTGGTTGATAATTTCTATCAACTCAATTTACCACCATATATGCGCATTTAGTCAGTTGTGAATGTAGAGAATCTAAGACTCTATGAGCCTTCCATGCTAGATCAGGAAGACTGTTATGAAACCAGCTCTCAAAATAGAAGAAAAGAGAGATCAACGCGTTAGAAATCAGCCACTTCTAGGGGGAAACCTCCTTTACATTACATAAATGAATAATTCTTGGATGACACAAATGATAAAACCTCCTTTCTATATATAGGATTCCATGGGCTCACAATATAATCCTAGCCGACCTAACAATAATAATGTAAGGGCACAATAATAACAATATGGGGACTAGAGGGGTACAACAATAACAATAAGGGGGATACACTAACAACAATAAGGGACTAAATTAGTAATATAGGGCCCTAACATGCCCCTCTCCTTCAAAAAATTGTTTTCCTCAACGCTTGAGTAGTTATGGATGCTTCTGTATAAAATTATCATCTTCTCATGTGGAATCTTCAGTGGGTAAGTTCTTCCACTTGATGATATACTCTGAAATTGATTGATTTCATAGCTATCGAGTTCTTGTTTACATGACTACTTCAGGTTCTAATATGATTTTTCCATCCTCATCAAGTTCTGGAAATATTGTTTAAACTGGGATCTAGTCACCTATAACCTTCTTTAAACATGAAACATGGAAAAATAGGTGCACTAGGGAAGATGCAGGAAGCTCCAATTTTTATGCCATAGTACCAATATTTTGCAATACCTTGTAAGGACCATAGTAATTTGGTGATAATTTATTATCCTTAGTAGCTTGCTTGAGGGACATATTTTTGTATGGTAGTAGCCATAAAAATACCCAATCACCTACATCAAAAAAATTTTCATTTTGATGTTGATCTGCCTTTTGTTTCATTCGATTCTATGCCAAAATGAGGTTATCCTTTAAGTGGGTAAGTTCTTCCACTTGATGAGGTACTTTGAAATTTATCGATTTCGTAGCTCTCAAGTTCTTGTTTCTGTGACTTCTTCAGGTTCCAATATGATTTTCCTTCCTCATCAATTTTTGGCAATATTGTTTGAACCATAAGTTTGTCACCTCTAACCTTCTTTAATCATGAAACATGGAAAACTAGGTGCACTCAGGAAGATGCAGGAAGCTCCAATTTGTATGCAATGGTACCAAACTTTTGCAACACCTTTTAAGGACCATATTACTTTGGCTATAATTTATTATCCTTCTTAGATTGCTCGAGGGACAATTTTTTGTATGGTTATAGCCGTAAAAATACCCAATTTCCTATATCAAAACTTCTCTCGCTGTGATGTTGATATGCCTATTGTTTCATTCGATTATGCGTCAAATTTAGGTTACCCTTTAAGAGTTGGATAAAAAAATTTTGATTCTCAATGTGATCTTCCGCTTCTTGAAACTTAGAATTTTCTCTTAAATATGACGTGATGGACAGCGGATGATATCCATAAAGAGCCATAAATGGGGTCATTTTTGCTGCAATTTGGAAGGAAGTGTTATACCACCATTCAGCCAGAGGTAACCAATAGACCCATTATGTTTTTTTATCAGATACAAAGAAAAAAATATATCCTTCCAAATATTTGTTCACTATCTCATTTCGCCCATCGGATTGAGGATGATAAGATGAGCTATGAGATAGTTAAGTACCCAAACAAGAAAATAATTTCTTCCAAAAATTTCCAGTGAAAATGGGATCTCTATCGCTTACAATAATATTTGCGTTTCCATGTAGCTTTTGAATTGTTTCCATAAATGCAGTAGCAACTATACTCGCTTTAAATGGATGAGATAATGCAAAAAAGTGTGCATACTTAGTAAGCCTATAAACTACCACCACGATGACACTGTTTCCTTTGAACTTAGGTAAACCTATGATTAAATCCATTGAAACCTCCTCCCAACATTGATTTGGAATGGATAAAGGTTGTTGCAAACCCGGGGTCTTAATTGTCTCAACTTTATTTTGTTCAAAAACCAAATATTCCGCCACAAAATTTTGAATATCAGATTTAAGGCCATCCAAAAAAAATTCTTTCTTCACCTTGTGGTAAGTTTTTAAAAATTCCGAGTGTCCTCCTAAAGGAGAGGTGTGAAATTCCAAAAGAATATTTTGTTTTAGTTGGGAATTATTACAAAGATATAAGCGATATTTTTACCCTAAGGAATCATTTTTCCAAGTAAATGTATCAGATGTACTGGGATCTTACTGCAACTTTTGAATAAGTGTCCATACTTCTTCATCATTCTTCCATTCCTCCTTTGCTTCGCTTATCCAATCTAGTTGGATAATAGAAATGGCACAAAGAAATGCTTCCACATCCTCATCCTTTTTTTAGAGTGCATCTGCAACAACATTTAGCTTCCCTTTTTGTAGATGATTTCAAAGTCATAACCCAACATCTTTGTGACCCATTTTTGCTGCTCTTTTGAAGATATTCTTTGTTCCAAAAATTATTTAAGACTACCATGATCAGTTTTTACCTTGAATTTTCTTCCCATTAGGTAAGGCCAACATTTCTTTAGTGCATGTAGTGTTAGTATGAATCTTGATTCAAAGTGTATGAGAAAAGACCACTTTAGTTGTGCATAACAAATAGCCCTAACAACATAAATGACTGTTAATATATTCAGATATGTAGTTAGATGATCAAGACAAATGCTACAGAAATCTAGATCTATACATTAGAATATATTAAACAGTAGAAAAATAAGATTTACTCCATAGATCCAATAGACAAGACAAGAATATATCCAATGGAATTTTTATTAATGGCACCTGGGAGGAAAACACAAGAAGGTGTTCCCTGTTCTCCTCAATGGGATGGGTTCTTGTAAGTCCTCAGCACTTCAGATTTAGAATTCCTCTCTCTTGATGATGTAGAAAACCCAGACAAAAAATGGAAAAATATGGCTATGATGGTGGATCAATAGCCAGACCAAGAGTTGAGATCGAGAGTGATCTTTAGGCAAAAAAGGTGACAAATGAATGGGAAAACCCTTCTATTTATAACAAAATATTGAGTTAGTCTAGATATTGGTGCATAATTAAAATATTATTAACCAAATCAAGATCAAACTTTTATGGAATTATATTTGTTGGAGGGAAAAGGAATTTGACTTGAGTCAAATCCCCTTATTTGTAAATAATAAATAAATAAATGATTTATTTATCATCTTAAAGATGTGATTAGGTAATAATAAATAAATAAATGATTTATTTATCATTTTAAGGATGTGGTTAAAAAACAATAAATAAATAAATGATTTATTTAATTATTTAAGGGAGATTTAGTCATATTTAACAAACAATATTATTAAGTAATGTTTAAATAATTATTCTTAGAAAATAATAAGATATATAATGATTTATCTAATTAATTTCCTTGTTTTGGGTTAAATATAACCAGGAATATTAATTAAACTTTTGTTTAACTAATTATTCCTTGAGGAAAATAAAAAAAAATATGGATTTATTTAATGTTTCCCCATGGGGTTTTTTTTTTAGACCATAAAAAACTTAATAAAGGTGATTTACTAAGTTATTTTCATAGTGAAAGTTACTTGGTGTACTTGGGTCCATCTAATGATAATAGGTTAGATGACAAAAAAATGGTGTAACATGTAGTATTTCCAGCATTTCCTTCTCTTAAATATCTTTCTATAAATACTTTCATTTGATTGGACAGATTTCAAAACAAATGGGTCTTCCTTATTGCATTAAAACAACACCAATTCCATTTCCTAATGCATCACATTCCACAATAAAGGTTTTTATGAAGTATGGCGTAGCTAAGACTGGTGCTTGGCACATTGCCTCTTTAAGATGTTCAAAGGACTTAGTTGCTTCAGGAGTCCATGAAAATTCATCTTTCTTCAATAATGTTGTTAGAGGTGCTACTATTTTCCCATAATTCTTAAAAAACTTGCGATAATACCCTGCTAACCCGAGAAATCCTCACAACTACTTTATGGTTGTGGGAAATTTCCATTCCTTAATGGCTTTAATTTTGTTAGGGTCTACCTTAACACCCTTCTGAGACACAATATGACCCAGATATTCTACCTCTTGTACTCCAAAGAAACATTTGGAGATTTTTGCATATAATTGTTTCTCCCCCAATAGTTTGAGCACCCTGTCAACATGTTGAACATGATCCTTCCAAGACCTATTGTAGATTAGTATATCATCAAAAATACTAACACAAATTTTCTAAGGAAGGGTTTAAAAATGGAATTCATCAACCTTTGAAATGTAGAAGGTGCATTGATAAGGCCAAAAGACATGACCAAAAATTCATAATGACCCTCATGAATTCGAAATGTTGTTTTTAGAATGTCTTCAGTCTTCATTATAATATGATGATATCATGAATGGAGATCCAACTTGGCGAAATAAATTGCTCCATTTAATTCATCTAGTAGTTCATCAATCATAGAAATGGGAAATTTATCTTTAATAGTGAGCTTATTGAGCTCCCTATAATCCGGACACACGCGCCATGGTCCTGTTAGCTCCCTATAATCAGCAAGATTGGCAAAGTCCGATCTCAGGGAGAAACATCGTTTCAACCACTTTGGGATTCTAGGATCTAGCCCTCCTGAATTCAAAGAGAGATCTCTCCAATAAGTGCAAAGATGGATTTGTCTTTGAAGTTTGGGGTAATGATATTAGGCTAGTTATGAAGGCCAAGGGTTTGTTTTGTTTTTGGATGGTTGAGCATGATTATTGTTTGAGGTGGAAATTCCTAACTGCAAAGAGTTTCAAAGGTGATAAGTTGCAAGTGAATGGAACAACTAGGCTAAAAAGATAGATATAACGCTGGTTTTTAGTCCATTGGGCTATGGATTCATAACATGGCTTTAATTGAACAACAACATCAAGAGTGATCCAAGGGGCAAGTCATCTACATCACAAGATTATTGAGATTATAATGATGTAATGGGAATAATAAAGTGTTGGAGAGGTGGAAACTGATAATAATTTCACAAAGGATTTATAGTCAGTCCAAACAAGAAAAGCCTCTTAAGTAACTATTTAAAACCAACCAAGTGCAGGGCTAACCATTGACTTCTTGGGAAATTTTTTATTAAAGCAGCTTAATTGACAAACAATTCAGTAATCCGCATAATTACCTTCAGAAAGTATGAAAACATATAATAGAAGACAGAGTATAAACTAACTATCAGATAAAGTACTTTTAAACCTAGTCTGCTTTCAGTCAACACCAAGGGAAACTTTCAGAATCTGCCTTTGGAGAAAAGAAACTAGAAACAGGGCAAACCATCTCTTTTCTAGTCTAACTTTAATAAGAAAATAAGGAAAATAACTTTCAAGAAACAATGTTGAAAGAAAACAGTAGGACGAGGGAACTCCAGCATTCCTAATTGCTTAAACTGTATTAAATCGTTCTTAAATAAACAAATTGGAGGAAAACATTGAGATAAATCTTTTCAGTAAGACAAGGTTACTGATATAAAGTAGGTCCTACCTCTATAAATGTTGTTCTTTATCAGAGAATAGTGAACAATATGACATACATAGAAGGAAAAAAAATAACAAAGAAAGGGGCACTTCACCAGTCATATAGACCAAGATCCCAAGAAACATCTTGTTTATTAATGTCAAACCAGTTACAGTACTCAGGTCCAATGTTTCAGTTCAGCAATCATCTTCACTATCTAGCCTAACTAATCTAACACAAATAGAGCTTCAAGGGCCAGTGAACACTATTTATAGATAGAAGTCTCAAGCTCAATTTACAATACAATGTTCAGCAACCTAATCAACCAACCCCTCTCTCATCTTCTGCAGTAGTATATATAGAAGAATGAGGAGGTGAGATCTGAAAAAAGATCTCAATTACAATTAATACAGACTTAATGGTTTCTGCCCTTTGGGGGGCTCAATGAAGAAACTTACAAAGGTGTCCATCTTGTATTAAATGATTTACATAAAGTTTCAAACTCGAAGGGAGCTCTTTTTGACCTTTGAGGCTCTGTGTGATGTCGGGGTTACTCTACAGATATCCTTTGCATTAAGTTTCCTTGAAGAAGTAACTTTCTGGTTGCGCTGAGGCAAATATCTTCATTTAATCAATAACTTCGGCCTCTGATTGAGTAATTTGAGGCACAGGTGGAATTTTAGTAGCTGGGAGGAATCAATTTGCCTCAGATGTGGCAGTGGAAGCGCTCTTGTTGATAAAACAATTAATATATTCTTTAAACTGTGTCTTAAATCGGGGATTAGGATTTTGATAAACATTCTTAGCTGTGATCCCCAGAAATATGTCTTTCATCCTCTGTCCTGGTTCATTTTGATCTTCTTCACTGATACTCTCTGACTCTGTTCGATTCATGGTTTTTCTGATATACAGGGCTCCGCAGGGTTATGTAGCATCAATGCTTCATGAACGATTGATGAAAATGTGGTTTTAACACCCTATGACAATTTTCTTTGGTGCATCGAAGTCAGGAGGATCATCACCCTCTTCTTTCAAATTTTCTTCAAAAATGGCGAGAAAATAATTTAAACCCTGCAAAATACAAACAAATATTAAAAAATCTTGCATATATAGGTTTATTGTTGCAGAAGGCATGTGGAGGAAGCGTGGCTGTTGGATGGCATCATCCAATGGTCAGGATTTATCAGGAGAAATCATAGAGAAGGTGGAAGAATTGTTAAATCAGAGCCATCGATCGCGTAGAGATCGACGATCGGGAGTGGAAACGGGAATTCAAAGTGGAAAACGTTGACTGGGCGATCGAAACAGGGCGATGAAATGTGAGTCGTCGATCTGCAGATCAGATCGATGGTGGAGATTCATTAAATGCCGAGTCGTAGCCCGATTAACTGTCGGGCATCTTCGGTGAGCGATAGCCGTTGGATAGCCTGCCCCAAATCGGACGGTGTACAGCGATATCATGCCGGGTTTGTTGCCGAACCTTAATGCGCGATGGGGGGGCGGTTTTCAAATAGTACACAGGACAGGAGTCAGCCAGCGTATGGAATCACTGGCAATCGGGAAAAAACCACCCTTACCCCAAAGGCGGTGCAACGGATACCGCGCAGTTTTGCAATCGGTTAGTGGATGGCGGGGACCACCGGGGTGACAGGTTTTGCACCGTCGATCTGCAGATCCGATCGACGGTGGATATTGAATGGGGTTTGAACCGGCAGAAAACTTTAGAAATTAATTAAAAACCCAAAGTTGAAAATAACACAAGGTTTTAATATTTTCGGTGGGCGGCGGAATATATATATAACATGAGCAGGCGCCCGACTGCGGGGCCTTTGGGCGCGTGGAAAATTATATGACCGGGGGTCAACGGGAAAAAAGGGCTAGGACCCATATATGTCCAAAATGTGGGTTTTTATGGTTTTTCAATGTATTTCCAAGGAAATTGAGGGTTACAATATAGTTTAAAAATGAGTTTTAAACCATGTAAAGAGGATTTTCACGAAAGGGAGAAAAGGAATCATAAAAATAGAGGAGTTTTATGGAGAAAGAGGGGGGCAAATGAGGGTTAGTTTTGGAAGAAGGGAAAAGGGAAAAGGTGCTTGCAGCAGTATTCTGTCTTGGAAATCAACAGGATTTCTAAGTGTAAAATGGGAACAGCAGTGAAGTTCGGATAGAGGAAAAGCATGAGGCCTTCAAGAGTCTTCAAGAGCCAACACTTTTTAGTAATAAAATTTGTTCCTTGAAGGCTCAAAAAGTCTTAGCCACCTTTTGATATAACAAATTTTATAGGTGGCTAACAGTGGCTCCACTTGGGGATGTTGCCTTCTTGAAGGCATCAAGAACTTCAGACCTGCATTCTCTAGGAGGCTGACCTGTGCCACATCCATTATGTTCTCTGGGGGGCTGATCAGTTGCCTCATCTATTGGGTTTCCTTTCTTTTTGTGGATGATGTGCTCTGAAAACATATTAGCAGCCATAAAAACAATGGATCTTCATCAATACAAACTTTCTACCTACCCAATCCTACTGATCTAACATTTTGTCTTCATTAGAGTGCACTTGGATTGGCAAACTCTTTTACAATATTTTATTCTTTTGAAAGCAGGAAATCTAATCTATTTCTACTCCTTATTTCTCCATGGACCCAGATTAAATAGTTGAGCCCATATGATTCTCTACCTAATCTATTGTCTGTTGGGATTAAACTATCCAACAGACTTTATTCTCTAAATTCTATAACAAAAATTGAAAAGAACTCAAGTCAGGATTGAACAGTCTAACTTGATGTTGGTCTATGGCATAAGAACAAAATGCACAAAGACATTATTTTTCACACAATTTAAAACAAAAAATAGAAGGCTTGAGATCGGAAATTTGAAAGCACTTCCTTCATCTTTTTAACAGCTCTATTTTGATTTTTTTTGAGTTGTTCCTTCTCTGTTCTCTGGTTCATATTTTGAGCTAATTAGAACCAGATTTACATCTTTTTTGACTCAAAAAATAAAACAGATTTGAGTCATCTCTCTTTGGAAACTTAGGTTCATATTTTAATCTTGTTTGAACCTTTAATTTCTATGCTAAACTATCTACTGATAAGCCAAGATTAAATAGTCTGGCAAATCGAATTCACTATCCTATCAGCAGAAATATTAAAACTAATTATTCAAGATTAGGTTGTTTGACTAACTAAAAGTGTGTTTTGTAGGAGTGGCATTTAAGCTTGCACACTTTCATATTTGTTTCTCTTTTTTGGTATGGGGCTATACCTTTCTTATTTTCACAATCTGCCCTCTTTTCTTTCTTTCTTTGTTTTTGTATTTTTGAATTTTTTATTTTTCTTCAAAGATGAAAACAACAACTAACTATATGCTCAGAACTGAGCTTTATTGACACTCCTATATAACCTATTCTAATCATGGAGTATTTACATTTATCATATGATACAAAAATTCCAATGCAGCCAGCTGAGTAATGTCAAGAAGAAGTAGAAACTATGGCTGCTTGCCAGAGGTATCCATAGAAAATATTGAAGATTAACCTTCAATATCAAGGCTATCACAGAAGGTGACAACTTTTCATGTCTCTGGCTCTTGAAAAGGATCACTGCTTGATAATTTGAGCCAGTCATGACTTCCACACACTCTTCCAAAGGATCAACAAAGAAAAGATGAAGGTACTCTTCCTTTTGGTCCTCCACAATTGGTAGATTATCTACTTCCAAGACATCAGCTTTGAGGACTATCTCTTCAGTACGTAGCTTGGAAGTATCATCATTCTTAACAAAAAAGGAAGAAGATTCTTCTTGAGAAGATGGTATATCCTCAGTAGGATAGTCTTCTATTTGTTTCTCTCCCTCTTCTTCATCATCATCTGAACTGGAGGACTCATCATATTTGGCAGTGTTGTCCTCTTGCAGCCTTGGTATGCTTGGATTCAGTGGGCTGAACTCTGTGAAGAGGTTATTATATTCTTGAGTGGGGGTGTATTCAATTCTTTCCTCTTGGTCAAAAATTTCTTCATTGCTCTTCTCTTCACCTTCTAAGTTGAAAGGCTGTTGATTCCCAATAAAGTGAAAGCTTTTTATGATGCATCGAAAAGGATGATTGTGGCTTTCAAGTTGATGACGGTGAAACTCATAACACCAATAAAATGTTGGTTGCCCTGCATGATTAGTTTCTGCTTGGAAATCATCACCATCATAAGACTGATTGAAATTTGAAAATTTATTAGAATAAACATTTTCATCAGTCAAACATATTGGGATATCAGTAGGTCCTTCTTCATTCTGATCTACAAAAGAACTTTCTAAATCTGTACAACAAATTTCTCTATGTGAATGGGAAAGAGTGTTTGTTTTGCGAAAAGTTTTAGAGACTGACTGTTTATAAATAGTCTGATCTATTTCCTTCTCTGTCAAAGGGGAAGATGTTTCCATGTCCTTTTGAACAGGAGTACAGCAGTTTTCTGTCTCTTGCGAAGACTAATTTTGAGGCTGAATGTCTTCGTGAGCCTCAACTATAAGAGATGATGAATCAATATTTTATTTTGCAGGGATATCTTGAGGGATGTTCTTTATTTCTTGGATGATCTCTTCCTCAATTGATTCATCTATGTTCTTAAAAATTTTCAATAGGATATTAAACTCATGAATAGCTATTAACAGATCTTCAGGATGCATCTCTTCCAAAGCTTCCTCATTATCTATAATGTGTTGGGTGATGTTTTGTGATGGATCATAATATATCACACCCAATGATAATTATGTAGTGTTTTCTTTATAGTTCTCATAGAACACATATTCAAGGTCCCTTAAATAAAACAAACTACTAGATCTCAATTATTCATACCAATCCCTAGTTTTTCCTTATAATGTTAACATGAACATTTTCATTAGGCAGTCTTCATGCCATTCAACTTTCAACCTCCATACATGTATATGAAATTTGATGAGATGTAATAAAGGGTCATCAAACTTTTCACCTTTAAAAACAAGCAGGTTGTCATCCCAATTCACCTGGGGAATCTTATGTGGAAACCTAGGGATATGATCTCTACTCATTGGGGCATATCTTTGTTGTATTCTTGGAATCATATTTGTAAATCAAGAAAGAGGTCACTGTGTCTAGTCAATCAGTTCAGGGTCTTCTACCAGTGGAGTCATTTGGTCTTCTAGGAGTTTCAGAGTGTGGAGTCGCCAGGTGGAAGAGTTTTAGCTCCTAAGGAGCTAAAAGGTTTTATGGTCCACAACCATGTTTATTGAATTCCAATCTGAAATATTTTTAGGTTTTTCCAAGTTATTTTTTAGTTGTATGGTTTTTAAGAATATCCTAACTCTGTTTCAAAATTTAGCTATGGTTATGAGACAAAGACAGTTTACTCTTATGGATAAGCCGGCTGATCTTTCAAGGTTAGATAAAGTCTTAAGAAAATCCTAGGTTTTACCTAACTTGTCACTGATTCAAACAACTTTTATCGTGATTACCATTTCTTGGTAGTGCTTGAAAAGGCTGCTTTTGACTCACAAGTTTTATGAAGTGTTTAAGGGAAGTAGTTCCCAAGTGGAGTTGCCAGAAATGTTAGCTCCTTGTAATCAGCAAGATTGGCAAAGTCCGATCTCAGGGAGAAACATCGTTTCAACCACTTTGGGATTCTAGGATCTATCCCTCCTGAATCCAGAGAGGGATCTCTCCAATAAGTGCAAATATGGATTTGTCTTTGAAGTTTGGGGTAATGATATTAGGCTAGTTATGAAGGCCAAGGGTTTGTTTTGTTTTTGGATGGTTGAGCATGATCACTGTTTGAGGTGGAAATTCCTAACTGCAAAGAGTTTCAAAGGTGAGAAGTTACAAGTGAATGGAACAACTAGGCTAAAAAGATAGATATAACGTTGGTTTTTAGTCCATTGGGCTATGGAGTCATAACATGGCTTTAATTGAACAACAACATCAAGAGTGATCCAAGGGGAAAGTCATCTACATCACAAGATTATTGAGATTATAATGATGAAATGGGAACAATAAAGTGTTGGAGAGGTGGAAACTGATAATAATTTCACAAAGGATTTATAGTCAATCCAAACAATAAAAGCCTCTTGAGTAACTGTTTAAAACCAACCAATTGCAGGGCTAACCATTGACTTCTTGGGCAAGTTTGTATTAAAGCAGCTTAATTGACAAACAATCCAGTAATCCGTATAATTACCTTCAGAAAGTATGAAAACATATAAGAGAAGACAAAGTATAAACTAAAGATCAGATAAAGTACTTTTAAACATATTCTGCTTTCAGTCAACACCAAGGGAAACTTTCAGAATCTGCCTTTGGAGAAAAGAAACTAGAAACAGGGCAAACCATCACTTTTCTAGTCTAACTTTAATAAGAAAATAAGGAAAATAACTTTCAAGAAACAATTTTTAAAGCAAACAGTAGGACGAGGGAACTCCAACATTCCTAACTGCTTAAACTGTATTAAATTGTTCTTAAATAAACAAATTGGAGGAAATCATTGAGATAAAGCTTTTCAGTCATAGAAGCTTACTGATATACAGTAGGTCCTACCTCTATAAATGTTGTTCTTTATCAGAGAATAGTGAACAATATGACATACATAGAAGGAAAAACAATAACAAAGAAAGGGGCACTTCACCAGTGATATAGACCAAGATCCCAAGAAACAGCTTGTTTATTGATACCAAACCAGTTACAGTACTCAGGTCCAATGTTTCGGTTCAGAAATAATCTTCACTATCCAGCCTAACTAATCTAACACAAACAGAGCTTCAAGGGCCAGTTAACACTATTTACAGATAGAAGTCTCAAGCTCAATTTACATTACAATGTTCAGCAACCTAATCAACCAACCCCTCTCTCATCTTCTGCAGCAGTATATATAGAATAATGAGGAGGTGAGATCTGAAAAAAGATCTCAATTACAATTAATACAGACTTAATGGTTTCTGGCCTTTGGGGGGCTCAATGAAGAAACTTACATAGGTGTCCATCTTGTATTAAATTATTTACATAAAGTTTCAAACTCGAAGGGAGCTCTTTTTGACCTTTGAGGCTCTGTACGATGTCGGGGTTACTCTGTAGATATCCTTTGCATTAAGATTCCTTGCAGATGTAAATTTCTGGCTGCGCTGAGGCAAATATCTTCATTTAATCAATAACTTCGACCTCTAATTGAGTACTTTGAGGCACAGGTGGCATTTTAGTAGCTGGGAGGAATCAATTTGCCTTAGATGTGGTGGTGGAAGCACTCCTGTTGATAAAACACTTAAGATCTTCTTTAAACTGTGTCTTAAATTGGGGATTAGGCTTTTGATAAACATTCTTAGCCGTGATCCCCAGAAATATGTCTTTCATCCTCTGTCCTAGTTCATCTTGATCTTCGTCACTAATACTCTCTGACTATGCCCAATTCATGGTTTTTCTGATATACAGGGCTCCGCGGGGTTATGTAGCATCAATGCTTCATGAACGATTGATGAAAACGTGGTTTTAACACCCTGTGACAATTTTATTTGGTGAATCGAAGGCAGGAGGATCGTCACCCTCTTCTTTCGAATTTTCTTCAAAAATGGCGAGAAAATCACTTAAACCCTGCAAAATACAAACAAATATTAAAAAATCCTACATATATAGGTTTATTGTTGCAGAAGGCATGTGGAGGAAGCGTGGCAGTTGGATAGCATCATCCAACGGTCAGGATTTATCGGGAGAAGTCATAGAGAAGGCGGAAGAATTGTTAAATCAGAGCCGTTGATCGCACAGAGATCGACGGTCGGGAGTGGAAACGGGAATTCAAAGTGGAAAAAGTTGACTGGGCGATTGAAACAGGGCGATGAAATGTGGGTCGTCGATCTGCAGATCAAATCGATGGCAGAGATTCATTAAATTCCGCATCGTAGCCCGGTTAACTGTCGGGCATCTTCGGTGAGCGATAGCCATTGGATAGCCCGCCCCAAATTGGACGGTGTACAGCGATATCGCACCGGGTTTGTTTTCGAACCTTAATGCACGATGGGGGGGTGGTTTTCAAATAGTACACGGGACATGTGTCGGCCAGCTTATGGAATCGCTGCCGATCGGGAAAAAACTACCCTTGCCCCAAAGGCGGTGCGATGGATACTGCATGGTTTTGAAATCGGTTAGTGGATGGAGAGGACTACCGGGGTGACAAGCTCCGCGCTGTCGACCTGCAGATCAGGTCGTCGGTGGAGATTGACTGGGATTTGAACCAGCGGAAAACTTTAGAAAATAATTAAAAACCCAAAGTTGAAAATAACACAAGGTTCTAATATTTTCGTGTGGGGGGGGGGGGGGGCGCGCGGGACTATATATACTCAGCACATGAATCTACAGCGCCGGCCTCTGGTGTCTTCAGTCTTCTGAGCATGGAAAATTATATGACCGAGGGTTAAAGAGAAAAAGGGCTAGGACCCATATATGTCCAAAATGTGGGATTTTATGGTTTTTCAATGGATTTCCAAGGAAATTGAGGGTTACAATATAGTTTAAAAATGAGTTTTAAACCATGTAAAGAGGATTTTCATGAAAGGGAGAAAAGGAATCATAAAAATAGAGGAGTTTTATGGAGAAAGAGGGGGGGAAATGAGGGTTAGTTTTGGAAGAAGGGAAAAGGGAAAAGGTGCCTGCAGCAGTGTTCTGGCTTGGAAATCAGCAGGATTTCTAAGTGTAAAATGGGAACAGCAGTGAAGTTCGGATAGAGAAAAGGCATGAGGCCTTCAAGAGTCTTCAAGAGCCAACACTTTTTAGTAATAAAATTTGTTCCTTGAAGGCTCAAAAAGTCTTAGCCACCTTTTGATATAACAAATTTTATAGGTGGCTAACAGTGGCTCCACTTGGGGATGGTGCCTTCTTGAAGGCATCAAGAACTTCAGACCTGCATTCTCTGGGAGGCTGACCTGTGCCACATCCATTATGTTCTCTGGGGGGCTGATCAGTTGCCTCATCCATTGGGTTGCCTTTCTTTCTGTGGATGATGTGCTCTGAAAACATATTAGCAGCCATAAAAAAAATGGATTGTCATCAATACAAACTTTATACCTACCCAATCTTACTGATCTAACATTTTTTCTTCATTAGAGTGCACTTAGATTGGCAAACTCTTTTACAACATTTTATTCTTTTGAAAGTAGGAAATCTAATCTATTTCTACTCCTTATTTCTCCATGGACCCAGATTAAACAGTTGAGCCCATATGATTCTCTACCTAATCTACTGTCTGTTGGGATTAAACTTTCCAACAGACTTTATTCTCTAAATTCTACAACAGAAATTGAAAAGCACTCAAGTCAGGATTGAACAGTCTAACTTGATGTTGGTCTATGGCATAAGAACAAACTGCACATAGACATTATTTTGCACACAATTTAAAACAAAAAATAGAAGGCTTGAGATCAGAAATTTGAAAGCACTTCCTTCATCTTTTTTAACAGCTCTATTTTGACTTTTGTTTGAGTTGTTCCTCATTTGTTCTCTGGTTCAGATTTTGAGCTAATTAGAACCAGATTTACATCTTTTTTGACTCAGAAAATAAAACAGATTTGAGTCATCTCTTTGGAAACTTAGGTTCAGATTTTAATCTTGTTTGAACCTTTAATTTCTATCCTAAACTATCTACTGATAAGCCAAGATTAAATAGTTTGGCAAATCGAATTCACTATCCTATCAGCAAAAAATTTAAAACTAATTAGTCAAGATTAGGTTTTTTGACTAACTAGAAGTGTGTTTTGTAGGAGTGGCATTTAAGCTTGCACACTTTCATATTTGTTTCTCTTTTTTGGTATGGGGCTATACCTTTCTTATTTTCACAATCTGCCCTCTTTTCTTTCTTTTTTTGTTTTTGTATTTTTGAATTTTTTATTTTTCTTCAAAGCAGAAAACAACAACTAACTATATGCTCAGAACTGAGCTTTATTGACATTCCTATCTAACCTATGCTAATCATGGAGTATTTATATTTATCAAATGATACAAAAATGCCAATGCAGCCAGCTGAGTAATGTCAAGAAGAAGTAGAAACTATGTATGCTTGTCAAAGGTATCCATAGCACATATTAAAGATTAACCTTCAATATCAAGGCTATCACAGAAGGTGACAGCTTTTCATGTCTCTGGCTCTTGCAAAGGATCACTGCTTGATAATTTGAGCCAGTCTGGACTTCCACACACTCTTCCAAAGGATCAACAAAGAAAAGATGAAGGTTATCTTCCTTTTGGTCCTCCACAATTGGTAAATTATCTACTTCCAAGACATCAGCTTTGAGGACTATCTCTTCAGTACATAGCTTGGAAGTATCATCATTATTAACAAAAAAGGAAGAAGATTATTCTTGAGAAGATGGTATATCCTCAGTAGGAAAATCTTCTATCTGTTTCTCTCCCTCTTCTTCATCATCATTTGAACTGGAGGACTCATCATATTTGGCAGTGTTGTCCTCTTGTAGCCATGGTATGCTTGGATTTAGTGGGTTGGACTCTGTGAAGAGGTTATTATATTCTTGAGTGGGGGTGTATTCAATGGTTTCCTCTTGCTCAAAAATTTCTTCATTACTCTTCTCTTCACCTCCTGAGTTGAAAGGCTGTTGATTCCAAATAAAGTGAAATCTTTTTATGATGGATCGAAAAGGATGATTGCGGCTTTCAAGCTGATGATGGTGAAACTCATAACACCAATCAAATGCTGGTTGCCCTGCATGATTATTTTATGCTTGGAAATCATCATCATCATAAGACTGATTGAAATTTTAAAATTTATTAGAATAAACATTTTCATCAGTCAAACATATTAGGATATCAGTAGGTCCTTCTTCATTCTAATCTACAAAAGAACTTTCTAAATCTGTACAATAAAGTTCTCTATGTGAATGGGCAAGAGTGTTTGTTTTGCAAAAAATTTCAGAGACTGACTGTTTATAAATAGTCTGATCTATTTCCTTCTCTGTCAAAGGGGAAGATGTTTCCATGTCCCTTTGAACAGGAGTACAACAGTTTTATGTCTCTTGCAAAGACTGATTTTGAGGCTGAATGTCTTCGTGAGCCTCAGCTATAAGGGATGATGAATCAATATTTGAGTTTTTGAGGATATCTTAAGGGATGTTCTTTATTTCTTGGATCATCTCTTCCTTAATTGATTCATCTATGTTCTTAAAAATTTTCAATAGAAGATTAAACTCATGAATAGCTGTTAAAAGATATTCAGGATGCATCTCTTCCAAAGCTTCCTCATTATCTATAATGTGTTGGGTGATGTTTTGTGATGGATCATAATATATCGCACCCAATGATAAAGATGTAGTTTTTTCTTTATAGTTCTCATAGAACACATATTCAAGGTCCCTTAAGGAAAACAAACTACTAGATCTCAAGTATTCATACCAATCCCTAGCTTTTCCTTCTAATGTTAACATGAACATTTTCATTAGGCAGTCTTCATGCCATTCAACTTTCAACCTCCATACATGTATATGAAATTTGATGAGATGTAATAGAGGGTCATCAAACTTTTCACCTTGAAAAGCAGGCAAGTTGTCATCCCAATTCACCTGGAGCATCTTATTTGGAAACCCAAGGATATGATCTCTACTCATTGGGGCATATCTTCGTTGTATTCTTGGAATCATATTTTTAAATCAAGAAAGAGGTCACTGTGTCTGGTCAATCAGTTTAGGGTCTTCTACCAATGGAGTCATTTGGTCTTCTAGGAGTTTCAGAGTGTGCAGTCACCAGGTGGAAGATTTTTAGCTCCTAAGGAGGTAAAAGGTTTTATGGTCCACCACCATGTTTATTGAATTCCAATCTGAAATATTTTTAGGTTTTTCCGAGTTATTTTTCAGTTGTATGGTTATTAAGAATATCCTAACTCTATTTCAAAACTTAGCTACGGTTATGAGACAAAGATAGTTTACTCTTATGGATAAGCCAGCTGATCTTTCAAGGTTAGATAAAGTCTTAAGAGAATTCTAGGTTTTACCTAGCTTGTCACTGATTCAAACAAGTTTTATCGTGATTACCATTTCTTGGTAGTTCTTGAAAAGGCTGCTTTTGACTCACAAGTTTTGTGAATTGTTTAAGGGAAGTAGTTCCCCAGTGGAGTCGCTAGAAATGCTAGCTCCTTGTAATCAGCAAGATTGGCAAAGTCCGATCTCAGGGAGAAACATCGTTTCAACCACTTTGGGATTATAGGATCTAGCCCTCCTGAATCCGGATAGGGATCTCTCCAATAAGTGCAAAGATGGATTTGTCTTTGAAGTTTTGGGTAATGATATTAGGCTAGTTATGAAGGCCAAGGGTTTGTTTTGTTTTTGGATGGTTGAGCATGATTACTATTTGAAGTGGAAAGTCCTAACTGCGAAGAGTTTCAAAGGTGAGAAGTTGCAAGTGAATGGAACAACTAGGCTAAAAATATAGATATAACGCTGGTTTTTAGTCTATTGGGCTATGGAGTCATAACAGGGCTTTAATTGAACAACAACATCAAGAGTGATCCAAGGGGCAAGTCATCTACATCACAAGATTATTGAGATTATAATGATGGAATGGGAACAATAAAGTGTTGGAGAGGTGGAAACTGATAATAATTTCACAAAGGATTTATAGTCAGTCCAAACAAGAAAATCCTCTTAAGTAACTGTTTAAAACCAACCAAGTGCAGGGCTAACCATTGACTTCTTGGGCAAGTTTGTATTAAAGCAGCTTAATTGACAAACAATCCAATAATCCACATAATTACCTTCAGAAAGTATGAAAACATATAATAGAAGACAGAGTATAAACTAAAGATCAGATAAAGTACTTTTAAACCTAGTCTGCTTTCATTCAACACCAAGGGAAAGTTTCAGAATCTTCCTTTGGAGAAAAGAACCTAGAAACAGGGCAAATCATCACTTTTCTAGCCTAACTTTAATAAGCAAATAAGGAAAATAACTTTCAAGAAACAATGTTTAAAGCAAACAGTAGGACGAGGGAAATCCAGCATTCCTAACTGCTTAAACTGTATTAAATCGTTCTTAAATAAACAAATTGGAGGAAAAAATTGAGATAAAGCTTTTCAATCAGAGAAGGTTACTGATATACAGTAGGTCCTACCTCTATAAATGATGTTCTTTATCAGAGAATAGTGAACAATATGACATACATAGAAGGAAAAACAATAGCAAAGAAAGGGGCACTTCACCAATGATATAGACCAGGATCCCAAGAAACAGCATGTTTATTGATGTCAAACCAGTTACAGTACTTAGGTCCAATGTTTCAGTTCAGCAATCATCTTCACTATCCAGCCTAACTAATCTAACACAAACAGAGCTTCAAGGGCCAGTGAACACTATTTATAGATAGAAGTCTCAAGCTCAATTTACATTACAATGTTCAACAACCTAATCAACCAACCCCTCTCTCATCTTCTGCAGTAGTATATATAGAAGAATGAGGAGGTGAGATCTGAAAAAAGATCTCAATTACAATTAATACAGACTTAATTGTTTCTGGCCTTTGGGGGGCTCAATGAAGAAACTTACATAGGTGTCCATCTTGTATTAAATGATTTACATAAAGTTTCAAACTTGAAGGGAGCTCTTTTTTACCTTTGAGGCTCTGTGTGATGTCGGGGTTACTCTGTAGATATCCTTTGCATTAAGTTTCCTTGTAGAAGTAACTTTCTGGCTGCGCTGAGGCAAATATCTTCATTTAATTAATAACTTCGGCCTCTGATTGAGTACTTTGAGGCACAGGTGGCATTTTAGTAGCTGGGAGGAATCAATTTGCCTTAGATGTGGCCGTGGAAGCGCTCCTGTTGATAAAACACTTAAGATCTTCTTTAAACTATGTCTTAAATCAGGGATTAGGCTTTTGATAAAAATTCTTATCCGTGATCCCCGAAAATATGTCTTTCATCCTCTGTCCTGGTTCATTATGATCTTCGTCATTGATACTCTCTGATTGTGCCCAATTCATGGTTTTTCTGATATACAGGGCTCTGCAGGGTTATGTAGCATCAATGCTTAATGAACGATTGATGAAAACGTGGTTTTAACACCCTGTGACGATTTTCTTTGGTGAATCGAAGGCAGGAGGATCGTCACCCTCTTCTTTCGAATTTTCTTCAAAAATGGTGAGAAAATCATTTAAACCCTGCAAAATAAAAACAAATATTAAAAAATCCTGCATATATAGGTTTATTGCTGCAGAAGGCATGTGGAGGAAGCATGGTCGTTGGATGGCATCATCCAATGGTCAGGATTTATCGAGAGAAGTTATAGAGAAGACGGAAGAATTGTTAAATCAGAGCCGTCGATCGCGCAGAGATCGACGGTCGGGAGTGGAAACGGGAATTCAAAGTGGAAAACGTTGACTGAGCAATCGAAACAGGGCAATGAAATGTAGGCCATCAATCTGCAGATCAGATCGACGGTGCAGATTCGTTAAATGCCGCGTCGTAGCCCAGTTAACTGTCGGGCATCTTCGGTGAGCGATAATCGTTGGATAGCCCGCCCCAAATCAGATGGTGTACAGCGATATCGCGTCGGGTTTGTTGTCTAACCTTAATGCGCGATGGGGGGGCGGTTTTCAAATAGTACACAGGACACGCATCAGCCAGCGTATGGAATCGCTGCCGATCGGGAAAAAACCACCCTTGCCCCAAAGGCGTTGTGATGGATACCATGCGGTTTTGCAATCGATTAGTGGATGGCGGGGACCACCGGGGTGACAAGCTCTGCATCGTCGATCTGTAGATCAGATCAATGGTGGAGATTGACTGGGGTTTGAATCGGCGGAAAATTTTAGAAAATAATTAAAAACCCAAAGTTGAAAATAACACAAGGTTTTAATATTTTCGAGGGGGGGCGGAATATATATATAACATGAGCAGGCGCACGGCTGCGAGGCCTTTGGGCGCGTGGAAAATTATATGACCGAGGGTCAAAGGGAAAAAGGGCTAGGACCCATATATGTCCAAAATGTGGGTTTTTATGGTTTTTCAATGGATTTCCAAGGAAATTGAGGGTTACAATATAGTTTAAAAATGATTTTTAAACCATGTAAAGAGGATTTTCACGAAAGGGAGAAAAGGAATCATAAAAATAGAGGATTTTTATGGAGAAAGAGGGGAGCAAATGAGGGTTAGTTTTGGAAGAAGCGAAAAGGGAAAAGGTGCTTGCAGCAGTATTCTGGCTTGGAAATCAGTAGGATTTCTAAGTGTAAAATGGGAAGAGCAGTGAAGTTCGGACAGAGGAAAGGCATGAGGCCTTCAAGAGTCTTCAAGAGCCAACACTTTTTAGTAATAAAATTTGTTCCTTGAAGGCTCAAAAAGTCTTAGCCACCTTTTGATATAAAAAATTTTATAGGTGGCTAGCAGGTCCATCCTTCTTGTGCACCAATACTACTGGAGCAAAGAAAGAACTTTGACTAGGTTGAATTATACTAGCCTCTAGCATTTCTATAATCATACGTTCAATTTTTCTCTTTTGGACAAAAGGATATATATAAGGCCTGATGTTTGGAGGAACACTTCCTAGAATCAAATGCATAGCATGATCATGATCACGAATAGGTGGTAGTTATTTGGGAGTTTCAAACACCTTGGAATGATTGTCCAAGACTTTTTGGAGATCTGGAGAAATAGATGATTTTGATGTTGGAACTTCTGGTGAGCGTAATTGTGCAATGAATCTTCATTTTTGTTTCTTTAGAAACTTTTTTATGACATTAGAGCTTATTATCTTTCCTAGTTTTCCTGCAATACCCCGTAATTCAACTTCCTTTCCTCTTGAAAAAAAGAATCAAAAATATTTCTTGCAAATTAAAATCTATCATCCCCAAATATTGTAACCATTGTACTCCTAGTACAACATCAGCACCACCCATTGGAATGGAAAACATTGGATTATTCAATACACATCCCCCATAGTTCTAGATTGATATTATGGCACTTTCCAGAGAAATTTATAGTTCCTCCATTTGCCACCATCACTTGACACTCTGGCACTGGGTATAGGAAGCAATTCAATTCCTTGGCTACCTTAAAATGAATAAAATTATGGGTACTACCTGAATCAATAAGCACTGATTACATTTTTCTTCTTGATATGTCCTTCTATATTGAGAGTTTTAGGAGTGGTAATTCCTACCAATGCATTACAGGATAAGTCGGATTAATTTCTTCTTCCTCTAGGTTTGGTTCTTGGTGTATATCCTCTTGTTTTTAATTTTCTTGCTCCTTTTCTTCCTCCTCTTCACAATATATGTAAAATATTTTTTTCTCAGCACAGTTATGACCTTTAGTGTATTTTCTATCACAACTATAGCAACTCCATTTTTCTCTTTTTTCTTCCAATTTTTGTGGTGTCAACCTTGTAGGTTGTGGAATTATAGGAGTGGAAACACTTCCATCTTTATAGTTGTGAGTGGTAGGCTTCCTTGTCGCCATAATTTTTTTTTCAATTTTTCTTGCCAACCTGAATTCCTTCTCCAATGTATCAGGTTCCAAATGTGAACCTCATGTTGGATGTTATCCTTTAGATTCACTATTAATACATCAATATTATGTTCCTCTAGAATATTATTTACCCTTATATTCAATTTTTGGAAGTCCTCAATGTGCTCCATCATTGAACCCTCTTGTTTGAGATTTATCAATTAGCTAAAGAAGGTGTTGATTTTTGTATCCTCATAATGTGCTATCATTTCCTCCTTA
The DNA here is from genome assembly GCA_034641835.2 of Pinus albicaulis. Lineage (NCBI taxonomy): Eukaryota > Viridiplantae > Streptophyta > Pinopsida > Pinales > Pinaceae > Pinus > Pinus albicaulis. The sequence goes on from CM076571.1 coordinate 243,347,493, forward strand.
AAAATTGACCAAGTGACTAGTGGTTTATGAGAAAAAATACAGTGATACCATACAAACTGATTGTGTTCTAAATATAAAGTTTCAATGCGTATATTTCGTGGCTTTTGCATATTATGGAGCTGAAAGTATTGCTCCATTTCTAGTAACCAAGTTATCAGATCCTTTCCATAAAAATTCCTCATATCTATCTTTGGAATATGGTGGGTCTTAAATCCAACATTAGAGTCTATGAAATCATGATTAGCATTTTTTTTTCTCATCATGAGTTTCCTCTACTACCTTTTCGCCATTAGGAATATTTTCTTGTAGCAACTTTGCCAAAAATTCCTTCAAACCTTTCATGTATTTCTTCAAATCTTCCATGTTGCCTTTGATACCATCCATCTTAGTTTCCATGCCATCCATCTTGGCTTCCACGCCATTCTTCAAACCATCCATCTTAGCTTCCACGCCTTTCCTCAAACCATCCATCTTAGCTTCCATGCCATTTGTCAAACCATCCATGTTGCCTTCTATACCATCCATATTAGCTTCCATGCCATCCATATTAACTTCCACGTAATTATTCAAACCATCCATCTTATCTTCCATGCCTTTCTTCAAACCATCCATCTTAGCTTCCATTTCGTTTTTTTTTACTCTTTGCGACAGGGAAATTTTTTGCACTTGTTCTTGTAATATTGATATATCATGTTGCCCTTCTTCCTCTTCATGAGTCATAGTAGAGCCTTTTGAGGGCTTAATAGGTGTTGAATTATTTTTAGGGGGGATTTTAGAACCCAATACTGATATCTATGCTTTAATATGCCCTTGTAATCACTTCAAATTGATTTTTCAAACAAGTCTTATGGAATTTTTAAAAAATACACACATTTTTCTTGCTTTTGAGGAGCTCGATATTGAAACTAATGTATCTCTGTAATTTCGAATCCCCAAGATTTTATCTTCGATCCCTCATTAGCCCTCTTATTCGCCTTTCCAATGCCACATGTTAGACCTGATTTGGATTCTTCAAGGAAAATTTATGCACAATCTCCCACAATGACGTAAATATGGACTGGTTCAGTAGAGCAAACTTGTACGACGTTCCACATGTCATTGTTTCCTCCTTCAGCTCTAAAATTAATACACAGGAAACTATAGTCCATAAAATTTCATCCACTTTTTACAGAATTCCAATATGATGCTCAGAAAGAGAGTTATGACAATTTATCCAAGGTCACCTAATTGAGAAGAAATTTGAGACCTTGCAAAAACCCTAACTTCCACAGATCATATATTCGAAAATATTGCGAATCAAGATCTAAAATTTTTACAGGAAGTCCCTCAGGCTTTCTTCGTAACTAGTTTATTTTAGCTTATGAACCTTCATAGAAAAAAAGTTATAGCGAAAATTCCACGATGACATTTTTGAAGCAGCGAAACCGTAGAATCCAAATCTCTGATACCAGAAGTTATGAAACCAACTCCCAAAATAGAATAAAAGAGAGATCAACGCCTTAGAAATCAGCCACTTCGAGGGGGAAACCTCCTTTACATTACATAAATGAAAAATTCTTGGATGACACAAATGACAAAACCTCCTTTCTATATATAGGAGTACATGGGGTCAGAATATAATCCTAGATGACCTAACAATAATAATGCAAGGACACAATAATAAAAATATGGGGACTACAGGGGTACAAAATAACAATAAGTGGGCTACACTAACAATGATAAGGGACTACATTAGTAATATAGGGCCCTAACAAAGATGAACTAGTCCTAAATTTAATGGAGTATTTTGCACTAAATGCTCAAGCAGAGTTGACAAAAGACAATGCTTTGTATAAGTCAAAAACTAAAATACAAGGGCATCATGACATTTATTATATTGGGTTGAAAGGACAACTTCTAGGAAAAGCTAAATGGTACACCAGAGAGAAGGTGGAGGAAAATTTTATTGTGTAACCAGCTCCAAAAATAGAAGAAAAGAGATATCAACGCCTTAGAAATGAGCCACTTCGAGGGGGAAACCTCCAATACATTACATAAATGAACAATTCTTGGATGATACAATTTACAAAACCTCCTTTCTATATATAGGAGTCCATGGGGCCATAATGTAATCCTAGTGGGCCACAGTGTAATCCTAGCCGACCTAACAATAATAATTTAAGGGCACAATAATAACAATATGGGGGTTACAGGGGTACAATAATAACAATAAGGGGGGCTACACTAACATAATGAGGTACTACACTATTAATATAGGGACTTAACATGCCCCTCTCCTTCAAGCAAGTGTTGTCCTCAACGCTTGATTATTTCTTGATGCTTCTGTATAAAATTCTCATCCTCCCATGTGGAATCTTCTACAGGAAAGTTCTTCCACTTGCTGAGATACTCTGAAATTGATCGTACTTGTCGAGTTCTTGTTTTTGTGACTACTTCAGAACTTCTTTCGATGTGATGTTGATATTCTTGTTGTTTCATTAGATTCTGCACCAAAGTTAGGTTATCCTTTGAGAGTTGGAGAACTTGTTGTTGATGCTCGATGTCATCTTCCACTAATTTATCATCCATATTAGCTATTATTTTATCCTTCAAACCATCCAACTTAGCCTCCATTTCTTCTTTTAAACCATCTATGTGAGCTTCGGTTGCTCTTCGTAAGATCGAAATTTGTTGCACTTGGTACCGTAATTTTGATATCTCATACTGCAATTCTTCCACTTCATGCATCATAGTATAGATTTCTGAGGGCTTAATGGGTGTTGAATTCTTTTTAGGAGGCATTTCAGAATGAAATACTGAAATATATGCTCAATAGGCCCTTGGAATCACTTCAAACTGATTTTTCAAACAACATTTATGCAATTCGGGAAAAACAATACACACCTTTTACTTGCTTTTGAGGAGCTCGATATTGAAATTGTATTATATTTATGATTGTGGCTCTTCTATATCTGAAATTCATCACTGAAGTAGCCCTTTGAATTCTCTTTTGAATGCCACAGGTCTGACCTGATTTGGATTCTCCAAGACAAAGTTGTGTCCAATCTCCCACAATGACCTAATTATGGACTAGTTCATTAGAGCGAACTTGTACGACTTGCCACGTGTCACTGTTTTATCCTTTGTCTCTGGTATTAAGCTAAAAACTGAAGTACATTGTAATTGCTGCACACTTTTCTGAGCTCAAATCCACTGCCCAGAGAGAGAGTTATTGAAATTTTCCCACGATCACCTATTTGAGATGAAATTCAGGAGCCTGAAAAAGCACTACCTTCCACAGATCATATCTCCAAAAATATTGCGAACCAAGATCTGAAATTTTTTGACGAATTTCCTCAGGATTTTATCTTCGTACCATACAAATTTCATATTTTGACCCTTCGTAGAAAAATATTTATAGCGCAAATTCCACGATGACTTGTTTAGGAGCCTGAAAAAAGACCTAACTTCCACATATCATATCTCCGCAAATATTGCGAACCAAGCTCTGAAATTTTTAGACGCTCTTCCTCAGGATTTGAGCTTCACACCCTAAACATTTCAGCGTCTGAAACTTCGTAGAAAAAAAGTTATAGCGAAAATTCCACGATGACCTGTTTGGAGCAGCGAAACCCTAAATCCAAAGCTCTGATACCAAATGTTATGAAACCGGCTCCCAAAATAGAAGAAAAAAGATATCAACGCCTTAGAAATAAGCCACTTCGAGGGGGCAACCTCCAATACATTACATAAATGAACAATTCTTGGATGATACAATTTACAAAACCTCCTTTCTATATATAGGAGTCCATGGGGCCCTAATGTAATCCTAGTGGGCCACAATGTAATCCTAGCCGACCTAACAATAATAATTTAAGGGCACAATAATAACAATATGGGGGTTACAAGGGTACAATAATAAAAATAAGTGGGGCTACACTAACATAATGAGGTACTACACTATTAATATAGGGACTTAACAAATTTTCCTCGCCTCACTCAGTAGAAGCTTTTGGGGACCAAAAGCTTCCCAAAATAGGGAGGTGTGATCTAGATTTGATCATTATATCATTTTCCATCCATATCAATGTTTTCATAGTGGAAAAAGTGGAGGAATAAAATCACAATACCATTTTTACCAATGGGACCCAACTTGGAAAATTGGGATTTGAAACCTTTCGAGAGCGTTTTGAGGCATCAAACAATGTTTTTTTTGGAGGTGGGGCTTTGTTAATTTACCGTTGCACCATTTTTTCCTATTCTACACACAAACAACTTTCCAATGACAAAAGAATCACATCAATCAAAGTCTATTTGAAAATTTTATGCCACTTAAAAGCTGACCTTCCTAATTCGAGAGGATACCACGTCAACCCTCTTTATTCATGAAAAAGGGGCTAGTCATGTGAATATTATGTAGAATACTTTAGAATATTCTATGTTGTAACTCTGGTTAAGAGTTGAGGTACTCAAACCTAACCACTAGTAGGCTATCGGGATGTGTTATAACCAGGCCACTAGGAGGAAAAGGGGTTTCACTCTTCAAGTACATTTGTTCCATAACTAAGAAAATATAGCTAAGAGGGATAGGAGATAGAGCACAAAGAGAGGATTTGAGCATTGTAGTATCCCACAGGCCACAAGTCATACTTTTTTGTACTCACAAATATTTTTTATTTAAAGAAAGAGAGTAGAGCGACCTCACCTTCTCGCTGGGTTTTTCTCTCGAAAGGGTTTCCCAGTTCATATCTTGTGTCAAATGTGTGTGAGATATTTTAATTCATTTTTCTCTGTTTCTTGTATAATTTTAATTCTCATTCATACACTCTTAACAATATTCTACAGATCCAGAAATATAAAAATGAAATAAAATTGTTATAATGTAGAATTTTAGATTTTAAATATAATTTTACGAGATATTTTGTGACGAACTATCTGGTAGAATATTCATGATAGTTTACAGATCATAATATCATAATTTTCTTATATATTCATTTTTAATAAAAAAATATTGAACCAAACTCCACCCATAATCCACATGATAAATTAAGAGATTTGAACTTTGAAGCTCGATTATTACTCTAAAAACAAAATTATTTGTTACATTTTTTCCTTCAAAAATATTATTTTAATTTCATTTTAAGAAAAAAATTAAAATCTCATAAAATAGATTATTTACCGTATCTTTATTAAATTGGAGAATGATAGAATATCCAAATTTTAAGACTTCCTTTTCTAGTTAAGAGGAGATGGAATTTTTATATTTGTAAAAACAATTACTAAAGTGCATAACAATTGTGTGCAGTTTTTTTTCTTATTAACCATTATAGAATTAGGACTCCAAAACAAATTAACTTTACATATTTTAATATAAATAATAAAATTTTAATTATAAAGTAATTTAGTAAATAAATTTATTATTTTTTTATATGATAATATAATTTATATTATAATATTTATTATTTATATAATTATTTTAAAATTCATATAGTTAAATATTTTATTTTTTAGTTTGTATTTAAAAGTAAGATGATCTTTAGAGTTTAATGTCATATAACAATGAGACTGGAAACTATTATAATAATATATTGGAGGGAATTGCTTTTAAGTGAAGAAGATAATAATCACTCCTCCCAACCATTCAAAATAAACCAAATTATAACATTTTTTTATATTATACATATTTATACATAATAAATTTTTTAATATTCATTTAAAATATAATTTATAAGTTGATAAATATGGAAACATTACAATATTCGATATGTGCATAACTCTTTCAAATATTAAGACATCTATTCAATTATCATAGATCCATGTTAATCCCAAATGTATCATGAGGAATAAAATCTTTGTGCAAACATTTCTTAGAGTGCAAAACTAAAACAAAGGTTTGAACCAGGAGACATTTGATCTCTCTTGAGACTTGATAGATCTAGGGTTATCATAAATTTATTGTGGTCACACACACTATATATTTTGTTTATAACCCACATTGTCCAATTTGAAATTATTTTCTTTATAACCCAAATTGTTGACATTGATGTTGAAATATTTTAGTCAACCTCCATATTGAAATATAATCTTTATATTTAAATATTTTATTCTTAATCCAAATTGATTTATTTTTTTTATTAATATTTTTTATTAAAAATTAAATAAATTATAGATCTTCCTCACACTGGAAAGTGAAAATATAAGAATTTTTTTCTTTTATATTAAATTATGTTATTGAATATTGATATTGAGATATTGTGTTTATGGCCTACAATTTTATTTTTTTGTGGTTATTCATATATATTTTTTAAATACCACTTGTCAATTGAACTTAAAATAAATTACACATTTCCCCCATTCCATACTATAATATACATGTTATTTTTAGATTGCATGTTTCCACTCTAAATTGAGTAATGAAGGAATTATACCTCCCACATTCTAAAATGTAGAAATAAATTATAAAATACATTAGAATTTGTTTACTTTCGATTAATTTATCTTTCTATATTGAAATTGATATAAAATTAAGGCAAGAATTAAAATATTTTATTTATGGTAATGTTTTTTGTTATTACTATTTTTTTAATTTGTTAATATAAATATTATTTTATTATTTTTAAATATAATACAACATCTCTTTCATGTTGGGCTATCCGAATTTTTGGGGCCCTTGTTTTTGAAAACTTGTTTGGAATATTTTGCATTTTGAATAAAGGATGGCCTTTTTGGGTTGTGGTAAGATGACACATGGCAATCGCGGTCAAGTCGCGACTATAGCAAGCTGCGGAGCTATCAAGGTGGCGCAGAAGAAAGAGATAGCTGAATAAAGAAGATGCATGAGGATATACAGCAGAAGACAGAAAGTGGAACACACATATAACAAGAGAGAAGCTTGAAGCAGCTGAAGAAGAACGAAAAGAGGAACTAACAGTTGTGAAAGTGGGTGGATAAATAGCAGTCACCCGCCCGAGAAGAAAAGGGGATCGAAACAGGAAACGGAACACAGAGCGACTGAAGGAGATCGGCTAGGATATCTCTGTAGTTCCTAGGGTTCTCTCATTTACCTTTCTGTTATGTAAGGCATCTGTATCAGACTGTAAGCTCTCCTTGCGAAAGCTATGTAACGATGGTTGTGGATGAAGATATCAATACAATTGCAGGTTACTATCCTACTGTGTAATTCTTATGCATGCATGATGGTTGCGATGGTTTAAAATTTTATTTGCTTAATACCTGTTTATGCTCTGAATTTTCTTGCAGATATATCTATGTTTATGCAATCTGTTTAATGGTAATCATGAGTTGCGGATCTGTTCCTTGCTATCGATCTGTTCCCATCTTGCATGTGGTTGCGGCACGCCTCGGGTGAGACTCTCTGCTCTCCAGATTAGGGTGATAATGCCGGCGTGGTTCTAGACTACAGCGGATTCCTTTGTTGGCCACGATCCTTGAACCTAGGTCTTTCCTACGAGACCTGATTCCTCGCCAACAAATGGTTCAGTTGCCGGGACCTGCATGATATGAGGGGAACTAGATCATGGTATCAAGGATCTATGAAGGCAAAATACGGGGATGGTGGGATGACCATCTGGACCAGTTCGTTGCTCAGCAAGTGGAGTTGACAAATCAAAAGGAAAGCATGCTCAAGGATCTCGTCCTTTTCTCAGATTCCGCCAGTGATACTTACGAGATCCTCTGGGGGAAGTTCCCTAGTGACCTCTATAACTGGTTGCGGAGGTTACAGACGAAGGTGCCTAGGGATAGCTCGCGGAGGATAAACTGCAAGTGGGTGCACGGGGATCTGGTGGCTCTGCATCAGTTGGACAATGAATTGACCCGCACGGTGGATTTTTGGGTAGAGACCACTTTGAACGGGTATATTGTAGATTTTTCCGTAGAGTGCTACCAATCCTTCTCGAAGGCTGAGGCTATCTTCCGTTCCGGGTTAAGAGGGAAACTGCTCAAGGAGATTCCGTTGTGGATCAAGGCCCTAATGGTGGATGAGGGGCTGGTGGAATTTCAAAAGTCAAGCATGGAAGCATAAGCACCTAGTGCTGGGGGCAGGGCTGAAGGGACCGATGCTACGTAGAATGTGAGGCGAGGAGTGGGGAATGGATGCTGAGGCCGCACGGAAGTTGAGGGAGCGACGTGCACATCGGAGGGCACAAAACGCCGATAGGTGGCAAAAACGGGTGATGCGGGATTTGAAACGAAGGGAAACCAATAGGAAGAACCAGAAGGAGGCGCCTCAGAGGATAGAAGTTGTGGACGCGGATACCTGAGAAAAATAAGGGACCTCTGTGGGAGTGCGGCGGGTGCATGGGAGCCCAGCTAAGTGGGAAAGGGAGATGGTGACTGATGAAGACGATGCAGGGATGCAACCCGATGAGAGTTCTGATGGTGAATGGTACGTCGCGATGCAACGGTTGTTTCAAGAGCGGACGAAATTCATTTCTCCAGGCAGCCCTGCTTCCCACACTCTGCATGGCAAGGATCCCTACCTTCCCCTAGTACTTTATCAACCTTTAAGTAATATTTTCGTTAAGTTACAAGCATTAAGTCAGTTGCATAGCAGTTCATTGTTGACGGCGACCCACGTGACTAGCAGTGTCACTAGTAGCATTACATTCCCCAGTGGGACAATTGCGCAACCGGGACCCAAAGGATTCATCCTAGTCAGCCCTCTGCAAGTAAATATGGCCGGGTCATTCACCCGGTATCCAGAATTCTCTGGTCGGGGAAATGATGATGTCGAGCAACACTGGTATCTGTGCGAAGCCATTTGGAGGGCTCGGCAGACGCCAGATGCAGGGAAGCTAATAGAGTTCCAAACCATGCTCAGAGAGAGAGCTCTGCAGTGGTTTATCAAGTGGTCTGAGGCCCATCCTAATCCAGTACTCACAGATGTAAAGCGGGATTTTGTCCACGAATTCAAACTACCCTAGACGGACCAGCAGGGTCTGTTCGAGCTCTGGGAGATTAAGCAGAAAGAAGGAGAGACCGCATGGGAGCTGATGCGGCGATTCAAGGATGCAATCGGGAAAATCAGCTACCCAATCAATCCAAGCCATTAGAGGGACTGGTTCATCAAGGCTTTTCTTCCCTTGACACGAACCCCCCTCACACAGCAGAAGATTGACAACTTGCAGGATGCTCTGGAACAGGCCATGAAAATAGAGGTCATGGTGGGCTACGCTTAGGAATATCATGGGGGGCCGGCTCCGCAGGATCCTTCCTTAGTGGGGCTACAGCATCAGATCACTAGTCTGACAGAGAAGCTCAGGGAGATGCAACCTATAGGACCAGCCAGGCTGAATGTTTGGTGCACTCACTGCCTGTTCGAAGGCCACATCGCAACTGAATGCCCTAGGCTGCGTGGAGCGGGTGTGGGACCCTCTGTTGCGGTGATCCAGGGGGGTCCACCCATGATGGGCGGCACAGCAATGAGTCCGCAGGGGGCATACCCGCCGCAACATCCCTATGCGGTGTTCCCACCTCAACCGAACGCAACTGCCACGGAATACTACGAGATTTGTCGGACGATAGGACATCCACCTCGGATCTACCCGATACTACAGAAGTACTCCACCATCCCCAAAAACGTATATTGTGAGTTTTTCATTTCCACAACTCATAACACTGAGCAGTGTAGGGCTCTCAACGCACTTGCAGATAGATTGGACCATCCCTCCTACAGGGTGAACGAGGCTTCCAGGGGAAGAGGCGGCGATATGCTTGGAGGCCGCACCGGGGGATGAGGTCCGGTGAAATGTTACAACTGTGACCAGGAGGGTCACATGGCTCGGGAATGTCCCCTACTGCAATGTCCTTGGTGTTCCCAGTTCCGCGTGAATGCCCATGCAACAGAGGACTGTCCAGAGCTCATCAAGAAATGGGAGGAACGGGCATGGTATAGGGGAACGAACTTGGTAAATTCAGAGCCGCGAGGGATCGTGACCCCAGCCATGCAGAATGTCGCGATCGTGACGGGGGGTGGCAAGAAGACGGGGGAGGATGCCCAGGGAAGGGAGCTGGTCTGGGCTATTCGACCTGCCTCCCCCAAACAACTGATCCGGCTAGATGCGCAGAAGAAGTACTTTCAGGAGGCCGTGGAGGCCTTCGCTCAGCTGTGGGAAGCCAGGGGCCTTGAGATACCCCCGACGACTGGTTCTGGTGAAAAGAGAGCCACAGGGACCTTGATTGAGGAATGGCTTCAGCTGTTCCTCAAGATTATTGACGATGCTTCGATGCGGGACCAGCTCAAGCGTACCCTGCAAGACACACTGTAAGGAAGTACAGGGTTAGAGCGACTCGGGTATGACAACACCCTAGTATGTGCAGCGCGTCAAGCGGAACAAGCGACGAACGAGAAAAGAGTTACGGCTTAACACGCAAGTTGTGGGATTCCAAATCAGTGATACCATGCTGGATTTGGGGTCTGACGTCAACATCCTTCCGCAGAAGACGTGGGAGGCTCTTGGAAGGCCACGACTGACCTACTCACCAATCCAACTCAGAATGGCGAACCAGTATTGCATTCTGCCGATCAGCCGACTCAAAGGTGTCGAGGTCGACATTGCGGGGGTGAAGATTTTGAGGTTATTGATATTATGGGGGACAAGGATCCTTACCCTGCCCTACTAGGCATCGATTGGCTTTTGAGAATTATGCCATCATCGACCTTAAAAAGGAGCTGATGATCTTCAAAGATGGGGAGGTATGGGTCACGCAGCCCCTCGACCTGTATCAAGGTCCGCGATACACCGAAACAGTGGACAACCGGGTGGACGCACAGATGATGGATCACCTTTATCAGCTGACTGCAGAGAAGCGGGAGGACTATATCAACCCGGCCGCAACAGGCTCTTTCAGCTGGCGCAGTGTCCAGAGCTTGGAGTTGGGTTCAGAACTCACGTGGGAAGACTGGCAGCAGGGGGGGTACGAGACCAGAATGCGGAGATGTGCAACCATTGCCCGAGTCATTGGATTGGTGATGAGTTCAGAGAATACCCCACCCTTTCAAACATGCAGGCTGTCAATATCTTTATTGCAAAGGTGGAAGACATGGTTCCAGAAAGCCGCAGAATACCACTTTTGGACGTTGCACTACAGTCCACGTCAGCAAGGTGGTGGAGGAACCACCGCACCACCTTGTCGCGGTGGAGTTGTGTGACTCGGGCTTTGAAGGCATGGTTTAAAGAAGACAAAGGCCCTCGAAGTGGGCACAGGTACAAGGGGACTTCCGATCCGCGGGACCACTTGAGGAGCTGTGAGGAACAGTGGCAAGGTTTAGGATACCCACAAGAGCTGTGGGTACATCAGTTTATCCACTCCCTGGATACAATCCCCTAGGCCTGGTACTTAGAAGAAGAGTGGAAACGAGTAACCCGCTCTTGGCAGGAAGTCACGGACAAGTTTGTTCGGTGCTTCTCATTCGAAGGGGAGACAGAGTAGGAATCTTGGGAACTACAAGCGATCAAGGAGTTCCTGTTTTTCCGCGACCCCAAGGCCGATGGGGGCACGATTGCATCATACCCTGAGGCCTGGCATGAGATGGTTTGCCAACGGATAGACGGAGACCCAGACGATGACAGTCTAGAGGACCTCAGGCACCTATATTTTGAAGAAAAGGAAGGTGAGCATAACCTCAATGAGGAACCGACCACCGAAGGCGTCCATTTACAGCCGCTAAAGACAAAGAAGTTGAATATCGGTACAGCAGAAAAGCCCAAGTTGGCTACTGTTGGAGATTACTGGGACGAGGAGACGATAAAGGAAATTTTCAGCCTCCTCAAGGAATACGAAGACTTGTTCCCTTCGTCGGTGACAGATCTGAAGGGAATCAAGGGTGACCTCGGAGAAATGCGCATTGTGCTAAAACTAGATGCCCGACCCGTAAAGCATCGACCCTACCGACTCAACCCACGAATCAAAGAAAAGGTCAAGATGGAGATTGACAAGATGCTAGCTGCAGGTCTCATCTTTCCAGCAGAAGAAGCAGAGTGGGTGAGTCCTATCGTCATTCAGAATAAGAAGGACAAGGTGGAGATACGTGTTTGTGTCGATTACAGAAGTCTAAACAACGCCTGCATCCATGATCCGTTTCCCACTCCTTTTAGCGATGAAGTCTTGGATCATGTTGCGGGAAATGAAGCTTATTCCTTCACGGATGGCTTTTCAGGTTACCATCAGGTGCGCATTGTAGAAGAGGACAAGTCGAAAATGCCATTCACCACCGAATGGGGATCGTTCGCATACCACGTAATGCCATTTGGCTTGAAAAACGCTCCAGCCGTATTTTCCCGGATTGTCATCGCCGCTTTCCGGGAGTATATCCACAAGTTCCTGGAAGTCTACATGGACGACTGGACTGTCTACAGTTTGCTGAAGAAACACACCACCCTGTTGCGTATTATGTTTGATCAATGCCGCCAGTTGCAGATTTCCTTGAACTTAAAGAAATGTATTTTTTTCGTTCCTTTCGGCACACTGTTGGGACACGTGGTATGCAAGCAAGCGTTCTGCGTCGACCCTGCCAAGGTCGCGGTAATCATCCATATGGAATCCCCTGAAACCGTGAAGCAGCTGCGGGCACTTCTCGGGCACACAGGATATTGCAGGCGGTTTATCCGCAACTACGCAAAGATCACTTCCCCTTTGGAGAAATTACTGCAGAAGTCAGAAGTATTCCAGTGGATGGAGGAGTGTCGTAAGGCCCTTGACATGCTGAAGGAAAAGCTGGCGACGACGCCCATACTTGTTCACCCAAACTGGGATAAGTAGTTCCATGTGCATATTGATGCTTCCAATATTGCACTTGGGTCTGTCTTGGCGCAACCAGGAGAGACGACAGTTGACCATCCCGTTTACTTTGCCAGTCCCAAATTGTCTAATGCAGAGAAGAATTACACCACTACCGAAAGGGAGGCCTTGGCAATGGTGTACTCTCTCCAGAAGTTCTGCCACTACCTTCTTGGAGGCAAATTTAAGTTCTTTACGGACCACTCTGCATTGAAGTACTTGGTAAATAAGCATGTTTTGGAAGGACGGATCTGTCGTTGGCTGCTGCTCTTTCAAGAATTTACGTTTGAGGTGATCGTCAAGCCCGGGAGGTTGAACGTCGGGCCCGATCATTTATCTAGGTTGGAGATGGGGGAGAACAACGGCTCACTTGATGATTAGCTACTGGATGCTGACCTCTTTCGGGTCGAAGCGGTACCGGATTACTTGGCCGACATTGCCACCTATCTGACCACGGGGCAATGCCCTCAGGATTACACCCCGCTCCAGAAACGGCACTTGCTCATCCATGCTGCCGAATACCAACTGAGGGCGGGGCAGATATATAAGTTGGATCTTGATGAGGTTCTGCGCCGGTGTGTCCTTGACCACGAGCGCGAAGCTGTGATGTGGGAATGCCACAGCGGTGTTGCAGGAGGCCACGTGGATGCGAAACCGACTGCGAGGAAGGTGCTCCAAGCTAGACTGTGGTGGCCGACAGTACATGCCGATTGTAAAGCATTTTTGAAGCGATGCGACATGTGCCAGCGGACGGGGAGGCCCTCTCACAGGGACGAGCTTCCGTTACACCCAGTGCATGTGTTACGGCCATTCGAGAAATGGGCCGTTGACTTCGTAGGTCCTATAGCTCCGGTCGCCAGGCACTCCAAGGCCCGATACATCATAACCGCAACCGACTACCTCACCCGATGGGCTGAGGTAGCGGCGGTACGAGACTGCACGACGGATACAGCAGCACAGTTTATCTTTGAAAACATCATCAGCAGGTTTGGCTGCCCACGAAGTTTAACCAGTGATCAAGGTACGCATTTCATTAATGACACGGTCAAGTCGCTGTTGGCCACGTTTATGATTTAGCATCACAAAAGCAGCCCGTACCACCCACAGGCCAACGGTACTGTTGAAGAGTTTAATAAAATTCTTTAAAAGGGGTTAAAAAATATCTGTAACACCCAGTGGGATGACTGGGATGAATGGCTACTAGCTGCGCTCTGGGCCTACCGGACTACGGTGAAGCGCTTGACCAATTAGACACCGTTCCAGTTGGTGTATGGCCGGGAAGCTGTGATCGCCGCCGAGTTCACGGTACCAAGTCTTTTAATTGCCACGACTCTCAAGTTCTCAGAAGAATCATCGCTCCAGGAGCGCCTACATGAATTACAGGAACTGGACGAAGCCCGGTTCCTAGCGGAATTTCATCAGCAGGTTCAAAAGGATAGGCAAAAAGCGTGGCACGATCGCCACATCAAGAACAAAGCATTCCAGGTTGGCGGCAAGGTCCTTTTATACGAAAGCAAGTTCCAAAAGTTTCTACGAAAGCTGCAGATGCACTGGTTAGGACCTTACTTTGTCATCGAGATTAGAGAGTCCGGTGCCATTCGTTTGGCTTAGCTGGATGGTACTGTTTTACCGGGATGGGTGAATGGTGCACGCCTGAAACCCTACCAGGAATAAGTTTCTTCCAACATCCATAAATAACTCTCGCAACCGATAACACCCATAGCGTAGTGTAGTCGAATAACTCTCCCTCAACCGGGATGAGCATAGGTAGTGTTTTCCGTTCCTGCACCATTCGTCAATAATCCCTCTATCGCGGGACCGCACCGCAACCGACTGTGGTTGGGGAGGGGCGTTTCCAACGTGTCATCCCTGTAGGCTTCATACACGTGTCAATGTCAGTCTAGGTCATGTCAGTCAGTACTTGTGTCAGTCCATAGGATCATCTAGATTTACATCATAAATTACCATAATTGGAAGTAACCTTGCCATAATCATTTCGCCATCATCCACAGTTACCTCAGCCGTCGCGTCCGCCCATTTCCCCATGCCACCGTCAGCAACTGTCAGAATACCCATTGGCACGCGATGGATCGCACAATTATCGCAGAAAAGAATGCCAGCAGGAATTAACTCATTATGGGGTCTCATCAACTTCACTCGTGCTAGAAAATTACATCACTTGCATGAAGAAAAGCACGAGAATGCTGGACCAGTTCGAATTAGCAATTACAGCAGCACCAGAGCAGTTGAAGTATCAGAATGCACAGAATCAAGAGGGGAGACCAAGGCAAATTCTATAGGTCTATCAACGTCGAGCAAAAATGCCGAAGGCCCTCCTATCCGTCGTCGAACCAGATCTTGACAGTAGGATTCACAGGACAGAGTCTCTGGTTGGGAAATACGACAATGCAGCTTTGATAGATGCCAACCTTTCTGACTCGTCTGAATTCCCAGTGCTCAATTGGCAAGTGTATATGGAACACTATTACAGCACAGCCGAGAACTCCGCCAACCGAATTTTACCAGCATTCCAGGGCCTTCAGCAATCTTCTCTCATGAATCTCATAAATCTTCCAGTCTTCGGGACCACCGGACTGGTTTTTCAGTGCACTCGTTTCTTACTTAGCTGCATTCAGAATGGGTCCTTGTGGCTGAACAAGGAAATTCCCATTCACGCTGAAGACATCCATCGTCTGACCGAGCTCTCACATAATGGTGCGGATGTCTCGACCGCATGTCAGACCTATATAGCAAATACGGCACCCGGTGGGGAGGGAAGGGAGCCAAGATAGAGCTCATCAATACGCTCGAGATTAAATGTTCTTGCTACCTCATTGCCAGTAAGACAATGAGGCATTACTCAAAGGGCGAATGCACCTTCGACACTATCTCTATTGCGGAGCACTGTGTTCAGGGTGCCAAGATGAACTAGTGCTCCTTTCTCTTGAAAGATCTATTTGATGCGTGTGAATAAAATTACAAGAGTACGACCAGTTTCATTTATGGATACTTGATCGTTGCTTTTTCCATGTGGAAGTGGCACACCCCTCTTGTTAGGATACCAGCAGAAATTCCAGAGGGCCAGCCTCTTGCGATGAAATTTGTTCCATGGAAGGTGTCGGTTGATTCAAGCACCAAGCAGGTGAATGCCAAAGCATTTCGGACCTGGTACGGTTTAATGACAGATGTCGTAGCCAGCCAGCAACGGGTGCCTAGGAACCTGTTGGACGAGTATAGCGAGCAAGTGTGGTTCAGGGTAAGTCACAGGCATACTTACCTCCGACCCTCTTGCATGTCGGAATATACCTTCCACATGACGCCGTTGAAGTTCTAGCTGGACGATGCCACCTTCCACCACGAAGTTTGTTCGTGGTCGGGGGTCATGAAGCACACCCACGACGGGATCCCCAGGTACAAATTTGAGCGGATGTTGCCATTGCAACAGCCTGCCGAGACAGATGCGGCAGCACCACCACAAGAACTCCCTGAACTGCTCGTCCCCGTCATCCGCCACTTTAATACACAGGTGCGAAATTTTAATGCGGTAGCCCAGGTTATTTCTAGCGGTGCCTCTCCGTTCCCTTTATTTTTCGAATTTCAGATTTCTCGGTCTACTGTGCACACCCCTACCACTCCTCTTACTTCTCCCCTCCTGACTATTTTATTTACCTCTACAAGCCCAATTATCACCCCGATGGGAGGAAAGGGCCCGGCCGCCGAGCAATTAGAAACTCCTTTGGCCAAGCGGGCCCGCACCGCCGTAGCCAATCCAGTGGTGGACCTTACTGATGATGATCTGCCACCGCCCCCAAATATAGGGGCACTGATCTAGGAAGAACCCCTTATTGACCCTTCCGAGTTTATTAACATTCGCCCTCCATCCACAGCTCCACCTCCACCCACTGTTCCACCTCCGCCTACCACTTCACCCGTTCCATCCAATTCATCTGCCACTATGTCCGACCCGCTCATCCGAGAACTCTTTGGCGGGGACCATGGGGCTGAAGTTGACTCCAGTACTGCTACCATAGTACCACCAGTCGACCCCGTAGGCGCACCCCAGGTTTCTTTATCTGCTATATTTACCCAGCTGGCAAACATTGGGGCCGACTTAACCGAGGCTCAGCCTGAGCATGCTGACCCTCCCCCCACTAGCCAGACCGATCAGCAGGAGTAGCCAGATTTGAATATGGCCAACTCAACGCAGCAACAGACACCGCCGTCCCCTCTGGAGCATTCCAACCGCTCAGTTTCCAGTGGGCAACCCCTCTAAGAAAGGTGGCCGGACCAGGGTGCTTCGAGCACAGCTAACTTAGAAACATGGGGTACAGCTCAGTTGTACTTATTCATTCAGAGGGCGGCCCAACAAGCCGAAAGGCTTCACTCGGAGCTGCAGCAGCAGTGCGAAGAGCAACAACAACAGATCATGGCGCTTACTGAACAACGCGACCAGCTTATCATGGCACAGGAACGCCTGCAAGATCAGATAGCCAACGTAACTCAGGTATTTTCAGGCCTATGGCCCTCGGTAAAGGCTCATTATACCCCGCTGCATTCTGCTGATGTCGCGGAGCAGAATGTCATCGCCCATGATTTCTACATCCAGACTGCACTCACTGGTCTCCACCGGGAAAATACGGAGCTCCACGCAGCATTAGCCGCACGCCCATCGCTGTCTGACCCAACGGCTACCTATTCAGCCCAGGTTGCCACAAAGCAGGGCCAGGCAACCCAAATTCAGGAAATGCTCACTTCTTTGGTGCGCGAGGCGCACGACCTCTTAAAGGGTCTTCAGGAATGCTCACTGGCCTTGACTGTCAAAACACAGCCAATCTCCGCACAGCTACAACAGGTTTCCCAGGAAATTCAAGAGGTCACGGACCCCGCCAGGTTGGGCCAATTATACGCCCAGGCAGATGAGCTCGAAGTACAGATCCAGCAAACGGAAGCCAATTCTACAGAGGCCTGCCACTCCAAAATAGCACCAGGACGATGCAACAGCTATCCGCCGAGGCTGAAACCCAATTTAGCACGATGTTCGGGGCTTTCCCAGCACCCCTAGAAGCGGCCGCTGTCACCAAGATCGCTGAAGACACAGATTCACTCTTGCAAGGGTGGCAGCAAGCTGTATCAGCCTTCACTGAGCTTCGAGCTATAGCGTTCTGCAGAGTCCTGGAGTTGGGGCCCTTGTTTGAACAACCAGCAGAAGGCGCACAGCGAGAACCGGAACAAGCTGATGGTGCACAACGGGAGCAGGTACAAAATGAAGGCACACAGGCCGAACAGGGCACGGGATCAAGTGGGGCAATGGAGATAGAGACTGTCATTTTTTATTGACTCGGGGACGAGTCAAGAAACTGTGGTCGGGGCCTGTTGGGGCCCTTTTTTTTGAAAACTTGTTTGGAATATTTTGCATTTTGAATAAAGGATGGCCTTTTTGGGTTGCGGCAAGATGACACATGGCAATCGCGACCAAGTCGCAACTACAGCAAGCCGCGGAGCTATCAAGGTGGCACAGAAGCAAGAGATAGCTGAAGAAAGCAGATTCATGAGGATATACAGTAGAAGACAGAAAGTAGAACACACAGATAACAAGAGAGAAGCTTGAAGCAACTGAAGAAGAATAAAAAGAGGAACTAACAGTTGCGAAAGTGGGTGGATAAATATCAGTCACCCGGCCGAGAAGAAAAGGGGATTGAAACAGGAGACAGAACGCAGAGCGACTGAAGTAGATCGGCCAGGATATCTCTGTAGTTCCTAGGGTTCTCTCATTTACCTTTCTGTTATGTAAGGAATCTGTATCAGACTGTAAGCTCTCCTTGTGGAAGCTATGTAATGATGGTTGTGGATGAAGATATCAATACAATCGGAGGTTACTGTCCTACTGTGTAATTCTTATGCATGCATGATGGTTGCGATGGTTTAAATTTTATTTGCTTAATACTTGTTTATGCTCTGAATGTTCTTGCAGATATATCTATGTTTATGCAATCTGTTTAACGGTAATCATGAGTTTTGGATCTATTCCTTGCTATCGATCTGTTCCCATCCTGCATGTGGTTGCGACATGCCTAGAGTGAGACTCTCTGCTCTCCGGAGTAGGGTGATAATGCCGGTGTGGTTCTAGACTACAGCGGATTCCTTTGTTGGCCACGATCCTTGAACCTGGGTCTTGCTTGCGAGACCTAATTCCTCGCCAACACGAATATATATATATATATATATATATATATATATAATGGGGTTGTGATTTAATAGTGATAATAATGGTGTTATATTATCCACCTTGTTTTGATTTATTAAGAAGTGTTTTAAATAGTTAAGATTAAATCAATATATTTTGAATTTTTGGATTTTTATTTAGAAAATTAATGTTATGTTGGTATTTTTTTCTTAATTGGAAAAATTGATTGAAATTTTCTCATATATTAAGCATCTCATATTATGACACCTTACAACTAAAATTGAATGCAATTGAAAATATACATACATACATGAATATAGACTCTAAGATTAGATTTCCCACACATAATGTAACTAGGTCTCATTTTTTTGTTTAATAATTTATAAACAAAGTGCATAGCTATGTGCTTAAGTGTTTTTCTTAACCATCAATCTCCAATGCCCTAATTTATCTTCAAAATATTTAGGATCAAATCCATTTCAAATGGGCTTTCAATCAATTTATTCCCATGTTCTCATAATTATGCTCCTTCTTCCATCTTATTTTCAAAGAAATATTCTACATTTCTCAATCACCTTAACTACTATGATCTAATTGGGACATGTGATGATTTTTTGTCATCTCCACACTCTTCCATATCACTTCCCTACTAGCATGCATTCTTAGAGTCCTTGAATCATTATATTCATAGATATTATCCTACCAATATTGAGCTTCAATCACTTTCTTCATTTCCCTTTTTTGGATGCTCTGTTATGCAGAATTGTGATCTACGGATAAATCAAATTCCCTAAGTGTGGTTCTAGGCACTTAGAACAACAGATGAAAGACTTTTCTATCAATTTCTCTAAAATAAATAGACACACAGAATGATATAAGAACCTACTTGTGATCCAAGCGCTTCTTCTTCTCCTTCTGTCACTTTTTCTGTAGCCTTCAATCCAACTCAAATCACCAGATTGATTCCTACAATTATAAACAGAGAACAACAAATAGATTGCAATATACATATGCCCACTTACCTTAATCACTCAAATCGATTAGATGTGAAACATATATATCATTCAATAGTCCATTGCATGAGAAATAGAAACATAAACAGATACATATATGGGAAAATGAACAACAATCTTTATTAAAGAGTAGAAGGGGAAGGTTACAACCAATGATCAATTTGTTACCACCAACTCCAACTTCATCCTAGCCTCATCACATCCAAAATCACACCAATAGCATATCAATACTTTCACTCTCTCAAATGAGAATCCAACAAGATTTCTTTACCAAAATTCTTCCTTCTCTAGCACTAGGATCTGTGCTCAATTCATAGGGAAACTGACGGTAGTTTCTCAATGAATGACTTTCTAAGAATAGGCAAGACATGTTCCCAAGTTCAGAGGTGTTAGATGGATACATGGATTTAAAGTTTGACACATATGGACTCTTCTAGAAGGCATGACCATGTGGAGATTCCAGGAATAATGAGAATTCTTCTCCCAAGTGACCAACGCACTCTTGAATGTCAAGAAGTGCATTGCAGTGCACCCTTGAATGGAGGATGTTGCATATGCAATTTAGTTAGTCCCTTTAGAGGAAACGTTGGTGAGTTCATGAGTGATATAAAATATACTTCAAACCTTGTAAATCTCGCAATAGAATCCATGAATGATTTGTTCTTCTCTTAGGGTATATAGAAACTGAAATGTAAGGGGATGATAGACCCTATTTCATTGGTCCTAGGGATGATGTCCAGTTTAACCAGGTCATGGGGGATGATGCACAAATTTACCTATAACAGCTTCCCCCTAAAGCATGAATTCAAAATAATAACAATATATTTGAATAAGATGCTTTACGATGTGATGAGCTCGAAATGAAGCAGAGTGGTGACCTGCATCAATCTTACAATACATTACATCATGATATTTTCATCTTGATCACGAATTACTGAGGGAGGCATTCCCATGCTCAACACATAAACTATCTAATAACATGTACATAGTGCAAAAAGTCGTCTACATTGGAATGTTTCCCAATACAGGCATGCCTACATATATAGGCCCATATTCGGATGAATATCTATATGTAAGGTCACCATACAAATTATGTGTACAAAAATCCTGAAATCGCAGCCCGGATGGTTGAAACTAGACCCAGAGTCTTATTTTCTCATTCACTCGATCGTTCGTGTACAAGTCTGGCCATGCAAATATATGATTTGTAGTCGAACATGATAAGGCATCGTTTGATTACTAGCCAATGATTTGATCTGTTAACAAACATGAGAGAACCACCATTGATGTTAATGGCTCTCAAGGTACTGTAGTATAGTTTGTAAGGCGTGAATAGATTATTTGATGTCGAACGCCAAACAAAATTTTTCTGTCAAAGGTCTAGAAGTGAGGATCTTTTCGATGATGTAACAAGCCTCATGGTACTAGAAGATTATGTTTCTAAGTGAACTTCCTGGATGATGATTTTATGTCGATAGGAAGCCACTTTATCGTGAAATGGGAGTTACTGATTTCAGAGAAAAAATGTGACTCGATATAGCAATGTTTAGGGATGACTGTCATGAAAATGAAGGTTTATAAGTATTGCAGAAGGATGAGTATTCACTGGATGAATTCTCTTGAACATATCGGCAACACTGAGATGAGTTGGTAGCATTGACCCAAAACCGAAGTGAAGGTATGATGAACCATAGGTATGAATGAACCATCAAGAAGGTTACCCAACCCAAAAGTCTCAACAACGGTGTGAAGTTTCATGTTCAAGAGCGACCTACTACCATAAAAGTCTTGTTCACTTTCCCAAATTTTCCCCAGTCATTTGTCGACCAGTACCTCTTTATTTTTTAACAAGATTGAGGAGGATAACATATGCCTGATCTATAATTCAACCCTTCGAGTGGATATGCATCGCTATTTAATAATTTAACGAGTCTAGCGATAAATGAAACTTGATTCTTGCCATGATTGACAAGCCCGTCACTTTTTATGTTTTAACGAGCCTAACGACAGTGACAGCCTGGTCCTTTTTCATATTTAGAGATTTTGAAAAAGAGGAAAAAAGAAAACTTCATGAGTCATTTTTCATAAAGTTGTCGCTCAGATCCGAAAAAGTGTAAAATGATATCTAAGAGGACATTGTAGTCATGTTCAACTAAGGTTGTCCTTTTTCGTAAATAATCTATCTCAGTCTAGAAAAGTGTTAAAATTATACTGAGTAGATGTCAATTAATTTAATTTTACGAGCTCGAAAAGACAAGTGCTAAGTAATATTTTCACATTATCGGAGTCTGAAAAGAGCTAAAAGAAGACTTTATGGGTTCCTTTTTTGCTGTTATCGAAGCTTGAAAAAGAGATAAAAGTGTGCTTCAAGTCCTTTTTCGTTTTTATCAAATCTCGAAAAATAAGGATAAAAGTATGCTTTGTGGTCAAATCATTCTTGAAATAAATGTACATGACTAATTTGCTATATCAGTTGTAAACCTGTTCAGAACAACATAAAATGGATTAAAAATACATGTTTCATGATAAAAATGAATAAAACCGTAGTCACAACAATAAATATGATTTGAAAATTATCAAATGACTAATTAAAAGAGTTTTACTGTTCATTTTTACCATTTTAAAGTTACCATTTGCATTATGGAGCTCTAAACCTATTTTTTCCCCTGAACTTCAGTTGTTGATTTCGATCGATTCTATGGATGGTTTTCTTCGTTGTTTGATCCAGGTTGGTGCCATCAAACTCCTCTTTCCTTCAGTGGTATTTTTGTTTCATTTCATTGAAAATTTTTAGGGATTTGGGCCCCTTAGGGAAAATTTATTTTGCAAACAAGGAAATGCACCCTTGGATGTCCAAAGGCGCATTGCAGTGCACTGGAATTGAAGGCTAGGTGCACTTGAAATGCATTTTCCCTTGAGCAAGGTAACAATGGGAGCAATTCAATTTTTTTTTCTTTGCAGTGTGCCCAAATATTACAAAAAATTTTACATGAAATGGGTCCTTATGAGTCTTATGGTTTTTTTTCCGAGATTAAACAAAAAAAAATGACAATTACTTGGAGGGAAAGAGAACATGAGGAACAAAACATGATTTCCTTGAATAATCCAGGTATTATAAGAGCCCTCAGATATTGTGGGTTGTTGAAGTACTTCCGTCTATCGGGTGTGAGGCAAAATATGGAACTATTGGAGTTCCTTGTTTGTGCATGGGATCCAGCGATTGAGAAATTTCATATTGGGGACAAAGTGGTCCCAATTTTAGTGGAGGATATCTATTTTCTTACAGGCTTGTCAAGGAGATGCCTACCCATTTCTCTCTCATGGTTTTCTCTCGAAGGAGAGATAGTGAGAGATTATATATTGCAGTATTTCTATCCAGGGGAAAAACCTAGCAAGGATGGGCAAATAAACATCTGTGGTGTTTTATTTTCCATTGAGAACCATCTTATTCACAATTGCAAAGCTTGCCGGTACCGCTACACTACACGTAGCAAATAGATCTTACATGTAGTATGCACTAGAGTGCTTAGAACCAACAGTTTTCAATTGGATTGAAGTTATACTCTCTCAAATGAAATAAAAACTGAGAAAGGCAAAGGGAGGAAGTAAGAAAAATTTCAACTATGGTTCGATCCTGATTTATTTTGCCTTATAGCGGATTCCACTGATGTAGCCTCATCATGTGACGTTGGGTATATCTAACCCTAGAGATCCGAGGATGAATATATGGGTAGAACTGATGGCTAGACATGTTGGTAAATCGACCATCGTGTTCTCGACTGCATTCTTCACCTGGTTTAGGTGATATATTATTGCCATTGATGACTATGCATATGCAGGTGTCCACTTCCAAGGAGATCCAAATTTAGTTTTACCAGAAGGTGCTCAGTCGGGTGCAATTGGTAAGAATGTTTTGACCATATTTTTTTATTTTTCTAAGGTTTATACATGTTTTTGTATTTTTGATGTTTTCCCAAGAATAAAATAAAGTTTTGATGTATGCATATGTAGGTCGAGTTGGACCAGTGGTACAGCCAGAGCAGTGAGCGGATGAGCCAGTAGAGAGGTTTGTTGGGAGAGCAGTCCTTTAGGATTTGGATATGGCTGAGACTCTTGCTGAGCTTCAGCGGCACATACATGGGTTTACCTTTGGTATTCTGGATTGATGGATTGAATAATTACCCATACAACTACAACGCCACACTATTGGCATTCCTAACCGCTGGATGTGGTTACTGCGTAGGATAGCTAGATCAGTAGCATGTTATCATGAGCACCACTGGTTTAGTTTTGACATGCTGCTTACATTTTGAGGTCGGATGACCAATGTGTCTTAGGCACAAAATTTTTAAAAACATATAACTATCTATCTATTTGATTTCAGTGTTTTCCTATGTATATTGCACAATCCTATTCAATTATGTGAATATATCTTCACATGTGTTGCAAATGTCTGTTTATAACATAATTCACTAAAGAATCATTTAATGTGTTCAAGTTTCTGGAAATGTGTTGATATTGAATGAAATCAAAATTTCTTTCCGAAAGTAGCACTCTTAGGAACATACCATGCAGTGTTGGATTTCTGACAGTATAAACACTAGTAAGTTGCAGTACCACAAGTTGTGAGTATAACCTGATAATGATGCGGTTAATACCAAATGAAATGGAATCAGAGAGAAGTTCGATCAATGCGCTATACTCAACGATATTGTTTGTAGATCGACTGATAAAAATCCCTTGAAAACCCACTAACTCGTCGTTCAGAATGAAAATGGCCTACGTTGCAAAGGGTAGATTTTGTGTACTATGACTAGCACCATCAGCATACCCAACAAAAGGTTCCAAAGATTGAGACATCTGTGAAGAAACATAAATTGTATTACTAACTTCAAGAAAACTCTAGAAAAAAAAACTAAGACAATAAATGCAAATCAACAGCATATATACAATATAATACAAAAATTTTACTACGTTCATGATTAAGCATAGTAACTTTTCAAATACAACCCATTTCGGGGTTGTGCCAATGGAATTCCATCGTAATCTACCAACTCGTAGGCACCCTTAGCAAGAACTCGTTTGAAAATATAGGGGCCATGCCATAACGTCTCAAATTTCCTTGTACCTATTACATTGGCTTCCTGATCATAAAAAAGGACCATGCCACCCTCTGACAAGATGCGAGGTTGGACATGTTTGTCATATTGCGCCTTTATACGTCTCTTATGTGCTTCATTGGCCAATTGGGCTTCACGACACATTTCATCAAGATGGATGAGGTTAAAAATACATGCTTCTTCAGCAAAGGTTTCATGTAACAAGTCGATTGCGAGTTTTAACGACAATATTTCAAATTGGATTGGAAAGATAGCTTCCATACCACACACCAATTGAACGGGGGTAAATCCAGTTACATTTCTTACTGAAGTTTAGTACGCCCATAAAGTACATGATCAAATTCTAATTTAGTTTATGAACTCCTATCATTCGTTGAAGCATTCATTTAAGAATTTTGTTAATAGCCTCAACTTTTCCATTTGATTGTGGATAATGAGTAGAACTATCATGGGACAGTCCTAATTTGGCAGTCAACTCATTCATCATATAATTGCGAAAATGTGAACCATGATCTCTGACTATAGCTTGTGGAACCCCAAACCATTAAATGACATGATTAAATAAAAATATTGTAGTTGTTTGTCCCGTGTTGTTGATTGTAAGCATCGCTTCGGCCCACTTGGTATATTATTCTACTATGACAATAATATAACCATGCCCCCTCGGACGAACGAGGGTTACAGGTCATGAATTCAATGCCCCATTTTGAAAATTGTCCCATAGAGACAAGAAGATGCATTGGGGTTGGTGGTTTGCAGATTTTACGATCAAATATCTGGAACTCAAAACAACTTATGACTGCGAGGATACAATCGTGAAATATGGGAAGCAAAAATTAACCGGCGCGGAGTATCTTCTGCACGGTAGCATATCCAGACAAGTTTCCACCACAAGCCCCATCATGACAATCATTTAAAACCTTTTTGGCCTCCTCATGAGTGAGGCACCTTCTTAAAATTGTATCGACATCGCGATGATAAAGTGTATCGTCGACGATTAGATAATATTTTAATTGGTATCGAATACGTCGCTATTTAGAGTGAGAGGCATCAGGCCGAAAATTCTGGGTTTGGAGATAAATGATCCGATCAGAAATAGAGACTCATCAGGAATAGATGGTTCCGATGTAGTAGCAGTACTATCAGAGGGAAGGTCACAGAGAAGCTAAACCAAAACTAAACACTTCTTTGACTTGGATTTGATGAATTCCAAATCAAATTCCTACAAAATGACAATCCATTTTGAATATTCCCCCCCATAAATGTAGAAAATTATATGCACTAAGCATGCATATGTCCTATATCCACCTGATCTCACACTATTTAACTTTATGAAAGATACTGAATCTATTCCACTTGTTAATCTTTTGCGGAAAAATTAATTACACAGACATGTGAAGCATAAACAAAAATAATCAATCACACATAACACAGTTTTTAACTAGGAAAGCCTGAATATGAAAACCCCAAATATATATTACGTAACATGGAGATCATATGAAAATCTCATACAGGTAGACAAATCTTATCACAAGCTCTCAGTACAGTACAATCGTCATACACTAATCAGGACCAATCTTGCAAATCCATGCACCGATCTTTGCCTCCTGCTAGCCTGCCTCCACTGTGCAATCCAAGCTGATTACAAAGACCAATTCGATGTAATCCCACTCTCATTGACTGCGTGATTATCATTGGCAACTCCAATGTATATGTAGATGCAATTCATGCATCACTAATAGTCACAACAGATAATCCATCTTGCCCTTTCACCTATCTCTCCATTGGTCTCCACTGAAACTACCATGCACTATAGTTAACTGATGTATTTTTCAGTTCATTAATGAGTTGTTATTTTTGAATTAATTAACTAATTAATTCACTCCACTCTCACTAGTGTATCAATCAGTTAGACTAGATACAACTAGCTCAACTGAGTCTAACTGAGTTAAACTAAATACAACTCCATAACTACTTCTTCCAACTGTGTCATAACTCTGCCACTTGAGTTCAACTGTAGGCCTCCATGAATTAGCTCAAAGAAACCCTCGAAGGTTGTGTAATTCCTTCGTTTTACCGACAAAGCAAGCATCCGTGCACCGACCAAAGTGCTCCAAGAGAATAAGTTGATGTTTAGAGTCCTATCATTATTAAGAGCCATAATAACTGTTGATGCATCATTTTTGACCAAGGTTTCCAAGGATTTCCATGTCTTCTAAAATATAATTTCACCATTTCAAGCATTTGACCAACCATCTACAAATAGCATCCTGCAACTTATAGAATATGCTCACCATGTCCAAAAATAGACATACACCTAAAAATAGCCTGTGTGGGCCCCACCTAGTTTAGGTGATTATTTTCCAACTAGGATCAAGGATGATGTTTCAGGATGCCTCCTTCACTGTTTCTTGTTGCAAACTTCAACAATAAATTAGCATGTTAAGATGTAAGTCATGGGGTTGCAATCCGAAATGAAAATGGTCTTCTGGAACAGGATATAGTGGCGAAATATTTGGATATCTTGAACGGCCGCCAAGGCAAGGTTTTCTACGTATGAATACTTCACTTCTGTATCATTAAGATTACGACTCAAATAATAGATCAGATTTTCTATCCCATTTTCTACTTAGACCAATACCATAGCAATGGTCGTATCAGCCATGGCGATATATAAGAAATAATCACTCTGATAATTGGGGGAATACATTAATGATGCCCGGACAAGTGTATCCTTTAGCCATTTTCGGCATAGTTGGGTATGAACCTCCTTAGGAACTTATCCTTTCCTTAAATTTTCTGTAACTGAAGCAAATTTAATGACACAGGAAAATCAAGAATGGCCTGGACCTTCAGAGGGTCGATTCAAATTCATTCTTTTGAGACGATTAATCTTAGAAAATGACCTGAACCAGCACAAAGCACACATTTATGTGGATTGAGGTGTATTTTGTAGTGTCGGTAGCATAAAAATATAGCTCTCAAATGAATTGGGTGAACAGTCTGGTTTCGTGAATGCAAAGGTAAATCATCTTGATAGGGTTGAACAATGTGCTTGATGTCATTGAAAGCATAATCCATTTCTCTTTGAAAAATTTCCCAAGCGTTATTTAAACCAAAAGAGAGATTTTGATAAGAAAATGTGTGCTAGGGACAAATGAATTATGTCTCATATTGGTCCTCTAGGCGGATATTGATTTGATTGTAGCCAGAAAATACATCCATGAATGAAAAGATTTTACATCCAGCACAATCGTCAATAATCTGGTCGATAAAGGGAGTAGGATAGTTGTCTTTTGGACAAGCAAGATTGAAATCCCGATAATCAACGCACACTCTTATCGTTCCTTGTTTTTTCGTAACAGGAACAATGTTGGAAACCCACCCAATTAGTGGAACAGGGTAAATGAAACCAGCGCGCAAATTTTTTTCAACTTCTGCTTTAATGGCATGAGCCTTCTTTTGATGAATAGGACGAAGACATTGACGTATTGGTTTGACATTAGGGTACATATTAATGGTGTGGTCAACGATACTGGTATCTACGCCTGGCATAAATACATCACGAAACTCACGAAATAGAGAGAGATATGTTTCGAGTTCTGATGGAGAAAAAGACACGCCAACAAGAATTTTTTCTACAACGTGATGTTTGGTCAAAATATCGATAGAAATGGTTTCTTCAATATTTGATAAATTTTGCTCAAATTTGATTGCATTAATGGGAAAATAATTCGAAAATAATGTTTTGATCGATGGGTGATATAGTTCACTAAGATTATCTTCTTCGTAATCCTGAACATGGGAGTGATGATGATGATCTTCCATGGTTCTCCTTCTTGCATCATGGATTCCATAATATTCTCATCTGTTAAGAAAGTCGAGGAAAAATGATCAGATGGAGTACCAAAATCTAATGAACGATCAACCCAAACAACCAATGATGATGATTTCAAATTTGTTGTACAAGCCATGTAGATTGATTGCTATGCCAACTCAATTGGGCTGGGCGGCAAAAATTCATCCAATGTAACAACTTCAGAATCACCCGTAATCTTCCTTAAGCCAGATGGAGTGGAAGATATCATGTACCAAGTCTCTATGTTTTCAATTTATGATGACGTCGCAGGTGACAGTAATGCAAAGTTTCCCATAGGGGTGGAATCCTTTAAGAGTCCTACACTAATGTTCTAAAGTGTTAGTTGGGGTGCGTGAACTAATGGAATGCTTCCAGTTACCTGGGAACTAGAGGCAAAGAAGGATAGTTGATTGATGATTGTGATGACACCTTTATATGGAAAGGTGATCATTCTAAAATATGTAGAAATGATCGTATTCATAGGATATACCCATGGCCTTTCGAGTAAAATGTTTAAATCAAGGGGTTCTTCAACGACCTCAACTTCAACATTTACTTTTTTTCCCCCTAGTTTGACATGCAGGTTATTGATGATACTGCAAGGCTTATATGTATGTCCGTCGAAAGCTTTGAACGACGTAGGCAATTGAGATAGGCGCAGCGAGCCAAGTAACTTCCAGCAGTTTAGAGACATAATGCACGTCGATTCTCCCTCATCAATAATAGTACGATAAACAAGGTTATTGAGAACATTTAATTGGATGGAGAATACCAATTATTTTGGTAATTTCGGCACATAGCCCATATGATTAAAGACTACGAGATTGGAATCTGTCGGATCAATTCCACCAATTGCTGACAACAAAACCTACTTCTGGGACGGAAAAATTTGAAGCACCTTAAGCGCTGACATAGCTGAAGGGGATTGAGCGAAATCTTCAACTATATTATAATTTTTAGTAGCTCAGGCTCGAGGATTAAATGTCGATTTACGAACAACTCCCTTTGGTGGCTTGATTGTCAATTCAGGAATAGCAGTCGGCGGTATCGATTCCGTAGACAGATTTGTGGTCGAGGTAGTAGGTTTATCAGTAGCCTGGCTACTATAATATTTATTACATTTTGACACCAAAACATTAGTCGATGGCTTCGTGATAGAAAAAAGAAGAACGTGGGAACTAGAAGTTGGATCCGTAGCAACCAAATTTGTGTCTGGATTTGGAAATGGATCTATCCACACTGTGGATGCATGCGAGGTCTTAACCAATTTTGAGACTTCGATGCGTAGAAGAAAATATCGAACAAAGTGTTCCTCATTACAGATTATGCAAGGGTAACGAGGCTTCCTATTTCTAGGCGATTGATCAGATGATCTTTCCTACAGGGTAGAAGTTTTCTTTTTGTTTGATTTCCCCTTTTTCTTACTTCTGGGTTGCTTGTCACTTTTTCCCTTGTCAGATGACATACCATTGATTTCGGAAGAAGGTGCAGGATCTAATGAAGTAGAGTGATGTGGTCTTGTAGTACCGATCATACCATCACCGGCATGACCCTCCTTGGATGGTGGAGGAACAGTAAAATTAGATCACAGTGTGTTGGGAATTTTCACATAGAGCATGCCAGACTGAGTATAAATCAAGTCTAAATACTAGGCATGAGAAATGACCTGCTCTTCAGTGATGACGCCACCCTTAGCCACATCCTCAGTTATAGATGGTAACAAGGAATTAATGAACTACCCAACAAGGATATGATGAGGAACAAATGTCTTAACCATTCTACGACGACGACGCCACTCGTGAATATGATTAGAAATGTGAGTGGCATTAGTCTGTTTAAAATTGGTCAAGAGTTTCGTTCCAATTTTATATCGTATGGGTAACTGGATGTGGGTCAAAAAGACAGTAGCTAGGGTAGTGAAATTATCAAAAGAAGCTCTTGGTAACTCAATGTACCATTTCGCGGCCGAACCTGTGAGCATACGCTAAAAAAGATGTAGTCAAACAGAGTCATCATTTAAGGAGTTAGATGAACACTACAAATGATAAGTCATAACATGTGTCAACGGATCTTCCCCAGGGTTTCCATTGAACTTAGTAATATCCGAGGGTAACTTATGAGGTATCACCAGCCACCAAGGAGCGTAATTGATTAGATCATTGGTGAGCCGGTTTAAATATAGTAATTCTAAAGTTGCAGTAAAGGGAAACTGTCAATTT
This sequence comes from Pinus albicaulis, assembly GCA_034641835.2. Classification (NCBI taxonomy): domain Eukaryota; kingdom Viridiplantae; phylum Streptophyta; class Pinopsida; order Pinales; family Pinaceae; genus Pinus; species Pinus albicaulis. Next base: position 243,378,668 of record CM076571.1, read on the forward strand.
AATTTGGGTTGAGCATAGCCAAGGTATGATGGAATTGCTTGGGCAACGGGCCTTTGAGCACCGGCATAAGGAATCTGTTGTTGGTAACCCAGATATGGGTTTTTTTAATAAGAAAATGATGGAGGATTTTGCTGACCAAAACCGGGGTACGTTGTAATATTCCTAATTAGTCCTAAGCTAATTGGAATATATATTTTTGTTTTTATTTCTTTGCTTAAAGAATAAATGTGTAAAGGAGGTTCATCAAAATCCTAATAAAGAATTAATTGAGGCCAAATGTGAAAAGGGCTAAATCATGGCTATGTAAGCAGCACCCTTAGGTGTGAAAGGGGTTGTATATTTTGACTAGGTCAACCTTGACCAAATCTACAGCGTTGTCTTGGAGGATGGAGATGGATTGTGTGAAAGAGAAGATTTAATTGAAGGTGGTTTAGGGTTTACAAGCTCTTAATCTATATAAGGAAGGGGATGGCAGCATGAAGTGGTTGTTGATGATTACGCTATTTCTGAATATATTGTCTGTTTAGAAATATATCATTCTCTTGATGTTTAGCTGAGAATAGTGTTGTTTATCATGATTGGGTGTTCCTAATCAGGAATCCCACCTCTTTCCTTGAGAGGCCTCTTGGAAGAGCATTGCATTTCTTGTCCACTATCAGGCTGAAGGCCAAGCTTCTTCTTCCAACTACAATGCAGATCCTGTTGAGGGTTGGTTGTCTTTGTAAGCTGCAGCAAGTGGAGGCTAGATCTACGCACATCTAGGCCATTCTAGTGCTCCTTTTCAGTGGGGAAGTCTTATATCCCATTGGCAAAAGAGTATTGGATGATTGGAGCTACATTTTCAAATCTTGGCTTGAGGCCAAACATGTTCTAAAGCCTACAGCGTAGTCTTTCTTCCAGAACTACGTTATTTGTGTGGGTACTATTGCAAGGTATTTTGGCACACTTTTTGGAGGAGTGGTTTTCATGTGTTGGGGATCTTCCCTTCACATTTGATATCAATTGGACGAAATCATCATAATGTATAAATCAAATCAGATCTGAATGTCCATGTATTTTTTAATATTTCTGCAAATTTGCAGCATTAGATCTCAGATCTACTCCTTGTACTTCATGTTTTTCTAAAAACCCCAAGGAGAATTTGAAGAAGAGCCTATCTAGTGTATGGATCTGATATAGATCTAACTTTTTATACACATATCTACTCTAGATCTGAAGTGTAATCTACATTAGTTGCAGCCAATGAAATAACGCTTTCAAACTCTTTTCAGTATTAATACATGGTTGCAACACCTCATTTTGAGGATTTTCTTCCATAAAAGTCTTCTATTCTACATCTCATGGGCCATCTTGTGCATATATTTTTCTGATGTAAATGTAAATAAAGAGCCTCCATATTGGCCTCCTACTCTTACTTGGATGATTTGCATTATTTCTCTGCATAACTATTTATTATTGCTACATTTCCCAATTGGGAATACTACAATGGTATCGGAGCATCATCTTGGCACAACCTATGTTTTCTAAGAAGCCAATATGTATTTTCATGAAAAGAAGAGACAGAAGAAGTTTGATTACACTAAAGACAAAGAAGACAAGGGTGAATCCCCTTTATCTGGAAGAATGAAAGGGAAAGAGTTCTAAAAGTTCTAAAAAACTCTATTCCAAAATCTGCATGAGCTTAAAAGAGAAATCAAATAAATGAAGAGGGAAAGACATGAAGGTCCCTCAAGAAGATATTTACATGAAGAAATCCCTAGTTCTTCATCTTGTGTGTGCAAAAACTCAGCTACACAATAAGATCTACAACGTTATTCTATGCCTAGATTTACTGCAGGAGAGAGGAAGGAAGAAGATGCACCAAAGGAGGAGACTTTGAGTGGTTATCTTCAGGAGTATGAATCTCAATCTTGGAGAATCAAGGAGAACTTGAGTTTCCAAGATTTCTACCAGCTCAAGGAGGAAGGGAGATCCAGCAAGTGCAATAGAAGGAGAAGAGGTAGATTATTTTGTCCAAATTTGGATGGATCCTCCACATGCACAACCAAGGATTTGATAGATCATCTAGACTCATATTTGGACCTACATCAACTTTCAGAAAAGGAAGCCCTTAAATTAGCAGTGTTGCATCTTAAAGGTAAAGCTTATGCTTGGTGGTTATTTGAATCCTTTTCATTGAATAATGCAAATATATCTACTTATGCCAGATTCAATAGGAGACTAGTGAAGAGATTTGATGTAAAACAAACTGAAACATCTTTGATTGAGCTAGCAAAGAATGAACATGCAAAACCCTTGCATGAGTTGGAAAGATCTATTATGCCAACTCCACTTCAGATCTTTATTGAAGGGGATAAAAAATTGTGTGATACTTTGCCAAAGGTAAGATCCCCATTGCATGAAGAGATTTCTTCTCAAAAGGAAGTCATGGAGATTGCTCTTTCAAAGGAATACCAAAATCTAAGGTCTCTCATTGATAATGAGGTATTCTCAAATATTTATGGGGAGAAAGAATAAGAGGGCAGTACCAGCACTGTCACTTCAAAAGAAGAACCATCACCACATGGGGATGGACATGAAGCTATTTCTTCAAGGGAAGGATCTTTTGCATCCTTCCAAATGGTTCCCAAGGAGCATCATGTGACAATATTATTGGGTAGTAACACCTTGATCCAAGGAGGAGAGAGGATGGATCAGCATCCCATGATGAGGATCATGCACCCTTGTTTATTTCAACGAGTTTATATTCAGAAGAAGGAGACTAACTTATGTAGCAAAGAGAGGGACACATCAGTCCACTCACTCATACAGTATACTTCAGATCTTGATGTCTCTTTACATGGAGGCATTCCACCAGGGAGACCCCCTAATTGGAAGAAGAATAAAGTGTTCTCTCAACTTGTTGCAGCAATGACATATTTGGCTAAGGAAGGAGCCTTGAGAGGAGCTACCACAGCGCTGAGAACCTTTTATGGGTTCCAAGGAGAGATGAGCAAATTTTTGAAATGGACTTTGCTATCTTCCACTCAGCTATTTGCGCTGAAAAAGTTCAGAGATCTATGATGGCATGAGCATGGTGTCAAATGGCCACTCCATAGTCTTGGGGCAACAAATGATACTTCCACACATGATAAAGATTTCTGAATATGACAAGATGGTATTAACACTCTTGTATGGATGGGCCAAACTATGTAATTTTTGGAAGAAAGAGACCTTTCAAAAGGAGGTTGACTTCCATGAACTTCAATCTTGTATTGAGCAAGATCAACTGCAAGAGAGGCAGCAAAGATGGACCTACAATACTCCAACATGTGACTTTGGAATTGAGCATGGCAAAGGGGAGAATGATGATGTGACAGCTACTTCATTTCATAATTCTACAATATTGTCATTGTTGGGAAGCCTAGATCCATATTGGGAGTCCCAACTCTTGGTAGAATATTCCAAGAACCTCTTCACATGTAAGGTTCTTGATGGGAAAAAGGAAGATAGGAGGTATAGAGTGGTTGATGGAGTCATTTACTGTCATGATTAGATATATTGGACTAGAGACTCAAAGCTCAAATATAAACTACTATATGTAGCCTATGATATCCTGCTTTCTAATCCCACTAGTTTCATTAGAACCTACCACACTATTTTGGAGGGATTCATGTGGGAAGACTTCAAAGAGGAGGTCCACACTCATATGAGGAAGTGCATGGATTATTTGGAGGGTGAGAGGGGACATATCTCTTGGGAAGAGTTATCATTACCACCTCCTTATTCCTTGGTTGTGAGAGGGAGCTCATCCATGAGTCACCTCACTGATTTAAACCAAGTGTATGGTAAAGATTGTATTTCTGAACACCATGATATGTTTACTATATGTTAGCCACCTATAAAATTTGTTATAGCAAAAGGTGGCTAAAAATTTTGAGCCTTCAAGGAACAAATTTTATTGCTAAAAAGTGTTGGCTCTTGAAGACTCTTGAAGGCCTCATGCCTCTGTCCAAATCTTCACTATTGTTCCTATTTTATACTCAGAATTTCTGTTGTTTCCATAAGTGAAAAACTGCTGCAAAATCATCATTTTTCCCCTTCCTCCACTCAAAACTAACCTTCATTTTGCTCCCCTTTTTCTCCATAAAACTCCTCTATTTTCATGATTCCTCTTCTTCCCTTCGTGAAAAACATTTTTACAAGGTTAAGAACTCACTTTTTAACCTTACCGAAACCCTCAAATTCCTTTGAAAAACCATTGAAAATCTATAAAAAACCCATTTTTTGCATAAAGGCTTAAGCCCCTTTGGGCTAAGTCTTAAACCACTTCCCCTCCACATGCCCGCACCCTAGAAATAGGTGTTAGACCCACGAAGTTCTTATCACATCGCAAAGTCTGAGTGTGCAAGTCTTTTTGCCATGTTTAAAAAGTTCCGATGTGATTAAGCCCATGTACATACCCCCCGATCGTATTATCGTTTCATGTAACCCGTGGGCCTGCCCTCGGGTGCTAAATCATTGAAATTATTCATTCCTGATGGTCTCTTTCCTTTGTTAAAACATTTAACCCACTTACCCAAAGTTTTGATCTAATGCGCCAAAGTCATGGTGTTAATATAAAAATGGTTAGATCAAAAAGACCCGAAGCGCAATCGCATCAAAAGAATCTACAATGGGTTGATTGAAAGACCTGCATCAAACTTTCTAATGCGATTGGGTCCCATATATATAAACCCCGCCCCCGTCGCTTTCCATTCATATAACCTACACCCGGGACTAAGAGTTTAAGTCTCGAGGCGCCTATCGCATCGGAAACTTCTGCGAAGACTCCTCCGATTGCTCCCCTTTGAAACCTCCGATTGCGATGCCCCGATCGCACCATCGCATCGGCCTTCCCCGATCGTACAATCACATCGGTCTTCCCCGGTCACGTAATCGCATCGACCCACCTCCGATTGCCGATCCCCGATTGGTTGTCCGCCGTTGATCTTTCCCCAGCTTTCTCAATCCAACGACCCACAATTTCCCCGATCACAAGTTTTACCTCCGCTTCATAACCCTCCGATTTGTTCCCCTGCAAGTTTTTTCCCGACGCTTTAAACATGTTTCCTCCGCCGATTGCGATCCTCCGATTGGATCTGGACTGTCCACATGTCCAGATCAGACGGTCCCAGATCATTTCATCTTATTCTTCCCTCCGCTCTCATTTTTACCTTCTCTTGGCTGATCTCCACCGTTGGATGCTGCCATCCAACAGCTACGCTCCTCCCCGCACCCTTTGCAGCAGTTAAACCCACAATGCAGGATTTCTTAATAAGTTTTGTATTTTGCAGGTGTTTAAAGGTTTATCCGTTATATTGAAAGAAAGGCCGAAGGCCGGGAATGAACATTCCTGTGCTTTCTATTCATAAAAGGAAAACCGTTCGCAGGGTTCAAGATCCACGTTTCGTCACTGCTTCATGGGCATTGATGCCTCGAGAACCTTGCGCGGCCTGCGCATCAACAAGACACAGTGATTTTAAATCACAAATTAAAAGAGTATCAGTGTTGAAGATAGAACAGTAGAACAGAAGATTGAATACAATTTGGGGATTACGGCTAAGATTGATTATCAAAAGCCTAATCCTCCAAATTAAAACACAGTTGAAGAAAATCATAAGTGTTTAAACAGACAGAAGGGCTTCCACCGCCACAACTGAGGAAAATTGATTCCTCTCAGCTACCACAGTGCCACCTGTAGCCACCAGCATCCAAACAGAGGCCGAAGTTATTGATCAAACAAAGATATTTTCCTCAGCGCAGCCAGAGAGCTAACTCTGCCAAAGAATTCAATGCGAAAATATCATCAGAGTTACTTCAATATGACACAGAGCCTAAAGTCAACAAAATATCCCACCGAGCTTAATTCATAAATGTAAATCAATTAATACAGTAACACATCTGTAAAATTCTCCATCGAGCCCCTCAAAGGCCAAGAAGTCATTAATCTGTATTAATTGTCCTGAGAGATCTTTTATCAAATCTCACCTCCTCATTCTTCTATAAATACTTCTGTAGAAGATGAGAAGTTGTTGGTTGCATAACTTTGAAATACATTTGAGCTTAAACTTCTGATTGTAAATAGTGTTCACTGGCCCTTGGAGCTCTTCTTGTGATAGATAAGTTAGGCTGAGATGAGTAGATGATTGTTAAACTAAAGCATTGGACTTAAAGCTGTAACTGGTTTGGAGCATCAATACAAGCTGATTTATGGGATCCTGGTCTATGTTGACGATGATGTTTTTCTCATTGTAACTTGTCATTTTGTTTCTGTTTTCACTGTGTTTCGTCTTCTCTTATAAAGAACAGCATGCATAGAGTTAGGACCTACTGTATATCAGTAACCTTCTCTGACTAAAAATCTTTATCTGAATGTTTTCTTCCAATATGTGTTATTTGGGAATGATTTAATTCAGCGTAAGCATAGGAATTTTGGCGTTCCCTCGTCTTATTTCCTTAGCTGAATATTATTCTTGAATGTTATGTTCAGTATTAGTTAAGTAGAGATGAACTATGGAAGATATGGTGTGCCCTGGTCCTAGTTTTATCCCCAAAGGTTGTCTGAATGTTTCCCTTGGAATGTGTTAAAAGCTGGCTAGTTTAGAAGTACTTACCAGATCTTAGGCCATTCTGTGTTATCTTTGTGTTGGTCTTGAAAGTAACCAAGTAAAGCAGAGCTAGGAGAGGATTTGTGGTGAGCCCGACCCGCTAGTTTCTACTCCAAAAGTTGCCTTCAAGTTTCCCCTTTGTTTTAAAATGTTTTCTATTGAAAGTGTATCAAAGGCTGGCTAGTTTAAAAGTACTTACCAGATCCTAGTTTTCTTTCATGTTCTTCTTAAGTGTTTGTCAAAGGCTGGCTAGTTTAAAAGTACTTACCAGATCCTGGGCTGCTCTTTGTTCTGCATCTGTTTAATTTTCCTTCTTGTTGTATCATTTCATTCCATAAATCAATCTTCAGAGAGATCCTTAGACATAGATGACTTGCCCCATGGACCACTCTTGCCTCTTGTTGTTACAATTAAACCCTATCATGACTCCATAGCCCAATGGACTAAAACCTGCAATTATCTATCTTTTTGGCTGAAACTTACTATGATTGCTTGCAACTTCTCACCTTTGGAACTCTTTGCATTTAGAACTTTCCACCTCAAACAGTAATCATGCTCAACCATCCAAAAAAAAAACAAACCCTTGGCATTCATAACCAGCCTAATATTATTACCCCAAACTTCAAAGAAAAATCCATCTTTGCACTCATTGGAGAGATCCCTCTCCGGATTCAGGAGGGATAGATCCTAGAATCCCAAAGTGCTTGAAACAATGTTGCTTCTGCAGTTTTAGTCTCACCAATCTGCTAAAATTACAGATTCCTAACATTTCTAGTGACTCTGCTGGGGAATTCTGAGTGAAATTACATTTTATACATTCTTATAGACCTCAAGAAAATCCCTTGATTCAAGAACATTTGGTGTGTTAGCCAATTGAGCCACCAGTTCCTAACATTTCTGGCGACTCCACTGGGGACTTGAGTCCTTTTCATTTTAAATACTGCTAAGACTCAGAGTACCCATGATCTCTTTAGATTGGTATTCATAATAAACATGGTGGTGGACCATAAAACATTTTATCTCCAAAAGAGCTAAGAACTTCCACCTGGCGACTCCTCACTCTAAAACTCCCAAAATACCAAATGACTCCACTGGTAGAAGACTCTGAACTGGTTCAATAGACACAGTGACCTCTTTCTTGATTTACAAAATGATTCCAAGGATACATATGCCCCAATGAGTAGAGATCATATCCCTGGGTTCCCACATAAGATGCCCCAGGTAAATTGGGATGACAACCTGCCTGTTTGTCAAGGTGAAAATTTTGATGACCCTCTATTACATCCCATCAAATTTCATATACATGTATGGAGGTTGAAATTTGAATGGCATGAAGGCTGCCTAATGAAAATGTTCATGTTAACATTAGAAGGAAAAGCTATGGATTGGTATGAATGCTTAAGATCTAGTAGTTTTTTTTCTTTGAGAGACCTTGAATATGTGTTCTATGATAACTATAAAGAAAACACTACGTCATTATCATTGGGTGAAATATATTATGATCCATCACAAAACATCACCCAACACATTATAGATAATGAGGAAGCTTTAGAAGAAATGCATCCTGAAGATCTTTTAACAGCCATTCATGAATTTAATATCTTATTGAAAAACTTTAAAAACATAGATGAATCAGTTGAGGAATAAATGAACCAAGAAATAAAGGAAATTCCTCAAGATATCCCTGAAAACCTAAATATTGATTCATCATCCCTTATAGCTGAGGCTCAAGAATACATCCAGCCTCAAAATCAGTCTTTGCAAGATACAGAGAACTGTTGTACTCCTGTTCAAAGGAACATAGAAACATCTTCCCCTTTGACAGAAGAAGAGATAGATCAGAATATTTATAAACAGTCAGTCTCTGAAACTTTCTGCAAAAAAAACACTCTTGCCCATTCACATAGAGAACTTTGTTGTACAGATTTAGAAAGTTCTTTTGTAGATCAGAATGAAGAAGGACCTGTTGATAACCCAGTATGTTTGATTGGTAGTATTACTTATATTTGTGATTCTCCTAACTCTAATCTATCTAGTGATGATGCTTCCCAAACAAAGATTAATTTTGCAGGATCATCACTAGCAGATTTATGGGAGGAAGATCAATTCCTTCAAAAAAGTAATGAGCCAGTGCAGACTATTTATGATAATGATGATGAAAGTTTTCAAAGCCTATAAGTGAGTTAAGATTCATTCGATCTTTGCTTTGCTTCATTTCAGATCATCAGCAATAATTTCCATGCGATTGGAACTCAGCAGACTTTCAGCTCAAAGGATGAGAAGGAAAGAAACAAAGAAATTTTTGAGCAGGTTGAAATCAAGAAGCCTTCTCTTGAAAAAGAGGAAACACTTGAACATACCCCTGCTCAAGAATATAATAACCCCCTCCTAGAGTACAGTCCACTAAACCAAAGCTTACCAGGGCTACAAGAGGACAACATTGCCAAATATGATGAGTCCTCCATTTCAGATTATGATGAAGAAGAGGGAGAGAAACAAATAGAAGACTGTCCTACTGAGGATAAACCATCTTCTCAAGAAGAATATTCTTCCTCTTATGTTAAGAATGATGAAGCTTCCAAGCAAATTTTTGAAGATATGCTCCTCAAAGCTGAAGTCTTGGAAGCAGACAATCTACCAGACATGGAGGACCAAAAAGAAGAGAACCTTCATCTTTTCTTTTTTGATCCTTTGGAAGAGTGTGTGGAGATCCGAACTGGCTCAAATTATCAAGCACTGATCCTTTACAAGAGCCAGATACATGAAAATCTGTCACCTTCTGTGACAATTTTTATTTTGAAGATTAATCTTCAAAATATACTATGGATACCCCTGAAAAGCAGCCAGAGTTTCTTCTTCTTTATGATATTACTTAACTGGCTACATTGGCACTTTTGTATCATATGAAGATGTAAATATTCCAAGTTAGAGTAGGTTAGATAGGAATGTCAATAAAGCTCAGTTCTAAGCATGTAGTTAGTTGTTGTTTTCTTCTTTGAAGAAAAATTCAAAAATACAAAAATAATGAAAAAGAGAAAAGAGGGCAGATGGTGAAAACAAGAAAGGTACAGCCCCATACCAAAAAAGAGAAATAAATTCTGAAAGTGTGCAAGCTTGAATGCCACTCCTAAAGAACACACTTCTAGTTAGTCAAAAAGCCTAATCTTGACTAATTATTTTTAAATTTTCTGCTGATAGGATAGTGGATTCGATTTGCCAAACTATTTAATCTTGGCTTATCAGTAGATAGATTAGGATAGAAATTAAAGGTTCAAACAAGCCCAAAACCTGAACCTAAGTTTCCAAGAAAGAGATGACTCAAATCTATTTTACATTCTGAGTCGAAAAAGATGTAAATCTGGTTCTAACATGCTCAGAATCTGAACCAGAGAACAAGGAAGAAACAACTCAAACAAGAGTCAAAACAGAGCTGTAGAAAGGTGAAGGAAGTGCATGAACTTTCAGATCTTAAGCCTTCCATTTTTATTTAAATTTTTCTGCAAAATAAATATCTATGTGCAGCTTTTTTTTTATGCCATAGATCACAGCAAGTCAAACAGCTTAATCTTGACTTGACTGTTTTTAAATTTCTGTTGTAGAATTTAGAGAATAAAATCTATTGGACAGTTTAATCCCAACAGATGGTAGATTAGGTAGAGAATTATATGGACTCAACTGTTTAATCTGAGTCCATGGAGAAATAAGGAGTAGAAATAGATTAGATTCCCTGCTTTCAAAAAGAATAAAATGTTGTAAAAGAGTTTGCCAATCCAAGTGCACTCTAAAGAATAAAAAATGTTAGATCTGTAGGATTGGGTAGGTAGAAAGCTTGTAGATGAAAGATCCATTGTTTTTATGGATGCTAATATGTTTTTAGAGCAAGATCATCCCAGCAAAGGAAGGGCAACCCAATGGATGAGGCACAGGTAAGCCTCCTAGAGAACACAATGGATGTGGCACATTTCAACCTCCCAGAGAATGCAAGTATGAAGTTCTTGATGCTTTCAAGAAGGCACCATCCCCAAGTGGAGCCACTATTAGCCACCTATAAAATTTGTTATAGCAAAAGGTGGCTAAAACTTTTTGAGCCTTCAAGGAACAAATTTTATTGCTAAAAAGTTTTGGCTCTTGAAGACTCTTGAAGGCCTCATGCCTCTATATAAATCTTCACTACTGTCCCTATTTTATACTCAGAATTTCTGTTGTTTCCATAAGTGAAAAACTGTTGCAAAATCATCATTTTTCCCCTTCCTCCACTCAAAACTAACCTTCATTTTGCTCCCCTTTTTCTCCATAAAAATCCTCTATTTTCATGATTCCTCATCTTCCCTTCATGAAAAACATTTTTACAAGGTTAAGAACTCACTTTTTAACCTTACCGAAACCCTCAAATTCCTTTGAAAAACCATTGAAAATCTATAAAAAAACCCATTTTTTGCATAAAGGCTTAAGCCCCTTTGGGCTAAGTCTTAAACCACTTCCCCTCCATGTGCCCGCACCCTATAACCAGGTGCTAGACCCACGAAGTGCTTATCGCATCGCAAAGTCTGAGTGCGCAAGTCTTTTTGCCATGTTTAAAAAGTTCCAATGTGATTAAGCTCATGTACATACCCCCCCGATCGTATTATCGTTTCATGTAACCCGTGGGCCTGCCATCGGGCGCTAAATCATTGAAATTATTCATTCCTGATGGTCTTTTTCCTTTGTTAAAACATTTAACCCACTTACCCAAAGTTTTGATCTAATGCGCCAAGGTCATGGTGTTAATATAAAAATGGTTAGATCAAAAAGACCCGAAGCGCAATCGCATCGGAAGAATCTACAATGGGTTGATTGAAAGACCTACATCAAACTTTCTGATGCGATTGGGTCCCATATATATAAACCCGCCCCCGCAGCTTTCCATTCATATAACCTACGCCCGGGACTAAGAGTTTAAGTCTCGAGGCGCCTATCGCATCGGAAACTTCTGTGAAGACTCCTCCGATTGCTCCCCTTTGAAACCTCCGATTGCGATGCCCCGATCGCACCATCGCATCGGCCTTCCCCGATCGTGCAATCGCATCGGTCTTCCTCGGTCACGTAATCGCATCAGCCCACCTCCGATTGCTGATCCCCGATTAGTTTTCCGCCGTTGATCTTTCCCCTGCTTTCTCATATCCAACGGCCCACAATTGCCCCGATCACAAGTTTTACCTCCACTTCATAACTCTCTGATTTGTTCCCCACCATTGATCTGATCCTCAGATCAACGGTCATCACTCATTGCATCGCAAGTTTTTTCCCGACTCTTTAAACATGTTTCCTCCGCCGATTGCGATCCTCCGATTGGATCTGGACCATCCACGTGTCCAGATCGGACGATCCCAGATCATTCCGTCTTATTCTTCCCTCCGCTCTCCTTTTTAACTTCTCTTGGCTTATCTCCACCGTTGGATGCTGCCATCCAACGGCTACGCTCCTCCCCTCACCCTCTGCAACAGTTAAACCCACAACGCAAGATTTCTTAATAATTTTTGTATTTTTCAGGTGTTTAAAGGTTTATCCGTTATATTGAAAGAAAGGCCAAAGGCCGGGAATGACGATTCCTGTGCTTTCGATTCATAAAGGAAAATCGTTCACAGGGTTCAAGATCCACGTTTCGTCAATGCTTCATGGGCATTGATGCCTCGAGAGCCCTACACGGCCTGCACATCAACAAGACACAGTGATTTTAAATCACAAATTAAAAGAGTATCAGTGTTGAAGATAGAACACAACAGAACAGAAGATTGAAGACAATTTGGGGATTACGGCTAAGTATGATTATCAAAAGCCTAATCCTCCAAATTAAAACACAGTTGAAGAAAATCATAAGTGTTTAAACAGACAAAAAGGCCTCCACTGCCACATCTAAGGAAAATTGATTCCTCTCAGCTACCACAGTGCCACCTGTAGCCACCAGCATCCAAACATAGGCCAAAGTTATTGATCAAACAAATATATTTGCCTCAGCGCAGCCAGAGAGCTAACTCTGCCAAAGAATTCAATGTGAAAATATCAGCAGAGTTACTTCAATATGACACAGAGCCTAAAGTCAATAAAAGCTCCCACCGAGCTTAATTCATAAATGTAAATCAATTAATACAGTAACACATCTGTAAAATTCTCCATCGAGCCCCTCAAAGGCCGAGAAGTCATTAATCTGTATTAATTGTCCTGAGAGATCTTTTATCAGATCTCACCTCCTCATTCTTCTATAAATACTGCTGTAGAAGATGAGAAATTGTTGGTTGCAGAACTTTGAAATACATTTGAGCTTAAAATTTTGATTGTAAATAGTGTTCACTGGCCCTTGGAGCTCTGCTTGTAATAGATAAGTTAGGCTGAGATGAGTAGATGATTGTTAAACTAAATCATTGGACTTAAACCTGTAACTGGTTTAGAGCATCAATACAAGCTGATTTATGGGATCCCGGTCTATGTTGACAGTGATGTTTTTCTCATTGTAACTTGTCATTTTGTTTTTGTTTTCACTGTGTTTCATCTTCTCTTATAAATAAAAGCATGCATAGAGTTAGGACCTACTGTATATCAGTAACCTACTCTGACTGAAAATCTTTATCTGAATGTTTTCTTCCAATCTGTGTTATTTGGGAATGATTTAATTCGGTTTAAGCATAGGAATTTTGGCGTTCCCTCGTCTTATTGCCTTAGATGAATATTATTATTGAATGTTATGTTCAGTATTAGTTAAGTAGAGATGAACTATGGAAGATATGGCGTGCCCTAGTCCTAGTTTTATCCCCAAAGACTGTCTGAATGTTTCCCTTGGAATGTGTTAAAAGCTAGCTAGTTTAGAAGTACTTACCAGATCTTAGGCCATTCTGTGTCATCTTTGTGTTTTTCTTGAAAGTAACCAAGTAAAGCAGAGCTAGGACAGGATTTGTGGTGAGCCCGACCCGCTAGTTTCTACCCCAACAGTTGCCTTCAAGTTTCCCTTTGTTTTAAAATGTTTTCTGTTGAAAGTGTATGAAAGGCTAGCTAGTTTAAAAGTACTTACCAGATCCTAGTTTGCTTTTATGTTCTTCTTAAGTGTTTTTCAAAGGCTGGCTAGTTTAAAAGTACTTACCAGATCCTGGGCTGCTCTTTGTTCTGCATCTGTTTAATTTTCCTTCTTTTTGTATCATTTCATTCCATAAATCAATCTTCAGAGAGATCCTTAGACATAGATGACTTGCCCCATGGACCACTCTTGCCTCTTTCTGTTCCAATTAAACCCTATCATGACTCCATAGCCCAATGGACTAAAACCTGCAATTATCTATCTTTTTGGCCGAAACTTACTCTGATTGCTTGCAACTTCTCACCTTTGGAACTCTTTGCATTTAGAACTTTCCACCTCAAATAGTGATCATGCTCAACCATCCAAGAACAAAACAAACCCTTGGCCTTCATAACTAGCCTAATATTATTACCCCAAACTTCAAAGACAAATCCATCTTTGCACTCATTGGAGAGATCCCTCTCCGGATTCAGGAGGGATAGATCCTAGAATCCCAAAGTGGTTGAAACAATGTTGCTTCTGCATTTTTAGTCTCACCAATCTGCTAAAATTACAGATTCCTAACACTATATACTTGCATCTTCTTACCACACATGTGCAAGGCATTGCTCCAAGAGGGGACACTCTTCCTTATTTTCTTTATGAGCTACTTGGAGCCATGAGCAATGATGATGTTGATTACTCCCTAGGAGATTTTGGGGAGATGATGTATTCTTTTTGGTGTGCCACATTGACACCAAACATCATACACCACTCCAAGTGTATGAGGAGAAATCTTGGTAAAGGATATGCTTTTGTATCTCCTAATTCATTTGATTATTACTTGTATTCTTTTACCATGTATATGCAGGACATAACTCCTATGAGGAGTGTTATTCCATACAAACTTCATGGCCAACTTTGGGCCACAAACATTTCTGAACATGGCCACTCCCTTAGAGGACAAAGAGAGATTTTGTTTCATGATGGGTGCTTTCCTAAGGCACCAAATATATCTCACACTTTCAGCCATGGTGAGATGGTATGGGCAGCAAGTAAGTGGTGGGGAAACCACTTACCATATCACTATCTGATTCAGTCAGGTGATCTATTGTGCTGGTTCCACTTGTGGGACTATGATCCACCTCCATCATTGTATTTGATTGTTTATGTATTACTGGTTTTGATCCCACAAGATGATGATGCTCTTATCTTTGTTGGGGACATGATTGGAGGGATGACACATTGGTTGGATGTGTTCATTGGGAATGAAAATTCCCATATTTATTCATGCTTCAAGAGGAGGATGCGACATTATATGGTTGCTACACTATATCTTTTGTTTCCTTATGAAAGGGGCCATATGTTTGACTTATGTCTTTGGGAGAAGCCTCTCACATGGGAGGATTTTTGGCAAGACATGTGTCTCTTAAATAATCTTTAGCCAACACCTATTATCCTCTACTATTTACAAGCTTTGGAGAAGCTTATGGCAGCAAGAAGGTGGTTGGGTGGCCACTTATTCTATCATGTTTTGAGGTAGCAAGAAGGGGAACAATGTTGGTCTCAATGGAGGGACTATTGTCACCATCCAATATATCATATGACACATAGTCCATGTTTATTTTGGAGCACATATGGTGATGATACCCTATTCACTATATGCATGGAGGATCGGGCAAGGATACTCCATAGAACCAATGAGGGGAATAATGAGGTTCCAAGTATCTTTTGGCTTCATGGGGACTATATTGTTGTAGCACAGGATCAACAGCTCCAAATTTATCATATATGGAAGGAGAGGTAGTGTAAGTTGAACAATCTTACCTCTCATTTTCAGCCATGTAGCCCCTACACATTGCATAAGGAGGGGATTGGTGATTGTTTCTATGAGCTACCAAGGATGGCTCACTTTGTTTGGATGATATCTTGGATATTGGAGCATCTCATGGTGGTTGAATCACCCATCATTTATCATCTCTCATGCCTTAAGAAGGCCAATGGATAGTATATAATTCTTTCTATGTATCTCCCACTTCTTCATGATGACAACTATTTGGTTTATTCACCAAAGGCAAGCTTGTGTTCTTGGGAGGAGGCGTACCCATTGGAGATTTTTGCAAATTTCCTTGTAGTTGCTTGAGGACAAGTAACATTTTGGAGGGGAGGACTGTAATTTTCCAAATTAGTCCTAAGCTAATTTGAATATCTATTTTTGTTTTTCTTTCTTTCTTAAATAATAAATGTGTAAAGGAGGTTCATCAAACTCCTAATAAAGAACAAATCAAGGCCAAATGTGAAAAATGCTAAATCATGGCTATGTAAGCAACACCCTTAGGTGTGAAAGGGGTTGGATGTTTTGACTAGGTCAACCTTGACCAAATCTACAATGCTATCTTGGAGGAGTGGCCATCAATGAGGAACAACATAGTTCTAGATGGAGATGGATTGTGTGAAAGAGAAGATTTCATTGAAGGTGGTTTAGGGTTTACAAGCTCTTAATCTATATAAGGAAGGGGATGGCAGCATGAAGTGGTTTTTGATGATTATGTTATTTCTGAATATATTGTATGTTTAGACATATATCATTCTCTTTCTGTTTAGCTGATAATAGTGTTGTTTAACACTAGGTGTTCCTGATCAGGAATCCCACCTCTTTCCTTGAGAGGCCTCTTGGAAGAGCATTGCATTTCTTGTCCACTATCAGGCTAAAGTCCAAGCTTCTTCTTCCAACTACAACGCAGATCTTGTTGAGGGTTTGGTTGTCTTTGTAAGCTGCAGCAAGTGGAGGCTATATCTACTCAGATCTAGGCCATTCTGTGCTCCTTTTTAATGGGGAAGTCTTCTATCCCATTGGCAAGAGAGTATTGGATGATTGGAGCTACATTTTCAGATCTTGGCTTGAGGCCAAACATGTTCTAAAGCCTACAGTGCAGTCTTTCTTCCAGAACTGCGTTATTTGTGTGGGTACTATTGCAAGGTATTTTAGCACACTTTTTGGAGGAGTGGTTTTCATGTGTTGGGGATCTGCCCTTCACATTTGATTCCATTAGAGGGGATCATCATAATGTATAAATCAGATCAGATCTAAATTTCCATGTATTTCTGAATATTTTTATAGATCTGCAGCATTATATCTCAGATCTACTCCTTGTACTTCATGTTTTGCTAAAAACCCCAAGGGGAATTCGAAGAAGAGCCGATCTAGTGTATGGATTTGATATATATCTAAAATTTTATACACAGATCTACCCTAGATCTGAAGTGTAATCTACAGCAGTTTCAGCCAATAAAATAACATTATCAAGCTTTTTCAGTCTTAATACATGGTTGCAACACCTCCTTTTGAGGATTTTCTTCCATAAAAGTCTTCTATTTCCTGTTGTACATCTCATGGGCTATCTTGTGCATATATTTTGCTGATGTAAATGTAGATAAAGAACCTCCATATTGGCCTCCTTCTCTTACTTAGATGATCTATGTTATTTCTCTACATAAATCTTTATTATTGTTGCATTTCCCAATTAGGAATACTATATACGCTACTTGTTGAAATGAAGGTTGTGGCATTTGTGCTTGTGGCTGCCAAGGGGTTTTTCCACCAATATTATAACCCAAAATAGGATATATTAGATTTGGTTGTTGATAGGTATAACCTGGTTGTGGCTGTGACATCCCATAATATGGTAATCTAGCTTGTGAATAAATAATTCTGGATACAGGTGGTTGTTGTAAACCAGCAGAAATAGTTGGAGTCTAACGGCCCAATACTTGAGGGTATTGGGTTGAGGGACCCACCGGAGATGGTTGATGCACAATAGTTTGAGCCTATAACAGGGGTAAGGATGTATTAACAAGTGGAGTAGATGTGGGTGCAACAAGTTGAATCGGTTGATACGAGTGTACAACCGTTTGTGGTTGGATGGGTAGAGTGGGATGCCATGCCATTGAAAAACATTCATTTTGACATTAGGATGACCAAATAACGACTGTGTACTGTCAAAGTGGGTGACCATAGGTTGCCCCCAAGCATGAGGAGTATAATAATATGGAAAATACTTCTCTCCAAATGCAGGGAGTCCAATTGAAATTGTACTAGATGGAATATACCCACATGGACTAGCTTGATATTCTCTTGATGATGTATATAAAGGATCAAGTCATTCAGTACTCACTATAGATTTACCAGTTAGAATACCATACGATGACATTGGTGAATTCCATGGGTTTGAGGATGCACCAGAGGGTGTTCCAGATAAATATTGGCAACTAGATGGGATGGAAGGGCCACCATATAGATGTGAGTCTGGTGATGTTGTGAACATCGACGGGGTAGCAAGAGAAGGTGTTGTCACAACTGGAATAGATGGTCTAGCCGAAGATGTTGGCTCAGGCATGGTTATTTAACCAAATGTATACCCTATTGGATCTACGCGAACTCTAATAGACACAGGTTCAACAAAAGCATAGGAGGGTGATTAAGGAAAAGACTAGTACAGGTAAAGCTCCACCCCAAAATGAGTTGGAGTTAAAAGTGTTTTGTCTTGTGGTATTTCTTCAATCGAAATTAAAATAGGTGGAAGGATTTCGCCGTTAGGCCTGAAGTATATTTCATGAGGTTGACTGCGTGATATGTGAGACTCAATGGCTACAAAAGATTGTGGGGCAACTGATACAGGAACAAATTATGGTCGTTCGACTTTCGGATGCAAATGTTCTGGAAAAAAAGTGTCAAGATCTAGATCAACTTCCAGTTGAACAACGTCGGGTTCGAGAGTTATGGTCTCACTAATTGGATGGATTGTGACCACGGGTAGATGTGGGTACTCTATCTAGACAATAGTAGATGAACCAGGATGGCTCGAATTTTATGTAGGAGCACAATAGAATACACATATAACCATAAGCATAGAGATGCAGCAGAAATAATGCTTCATTTTATTAATAAAAGAATGACTGAAATAAGCTTACAAACATAATGGAAACAATCTAGGGCACTGGTAGTGTATCTCTGAGAAGAGATGTGGCATATGCAGGCCTCTGAACTATGTTACATTGAAGCTCGAAGGTCTATTACAGAAATAATGGAACTAGATGAGCTAGGGTGCTGGCAGCGTATCCCTGAGAAGAGATGTGTCTGCTACCAGCCCCCTGAACTGTGTTACATTGAGGCTCGAAGGCCTATTACAGACATAATGGAACTAGATGAGCTAGGGTACTGGCAGCGTATCCCTGAGAAGAGATGTGACGGCTACTAGCCCCTGAACTGTGTTACAATGAAGCTCAAAGTCCTATTTATTGTTGAGAAACAATGTAAAACTTGAAATTTCCAAAAACCTAACCCTAGGAGATGAAGCGCCAAAACTATGGGCCCCATTTGGGTAAGTTGGTGTTTCAACTTCTCGGGGATGTAACTTTGGCATACGATCTCTGTTTGATGCGCTCAATAGCTCGTTAGAAAGATCTATCCGAGGACTAAAACTTTTGGTGTGAGAAAGATCAATCCATAGACCCATTTTTATCCCATTTTTCCCAAAAAACATTGTTTAGGGCCTCAAAACGGCTCTGAAAGTTCAGGACCCGAAAAGCTACTAAAAATAGTAAGTTGTGCTGAAAATTAAAGACGGAAAGAACTGATGGTGGGGGTTAAAATTGAATAGGTGGGTGGCCACCAATATCCACCTGGATCATTAATGCCCTAAAATGGCTTCGGGCATGCAAGACTCGAAAACCTGCTAAAAATATTAAGCTGCTGGAAGTGAAAAGCTGCAATAATTGATGTTGCGGGTACAAATGGAATAGGTGGGGTGGCCACCGATATCCACCTGGATCATTCCTCCCTCCTTAGGAAGAAATGGTCTCCATTGCATTAAGTTCCTCCATGGGGGTGGGGGAATTCTATTGAACTTGGTATTGGATTTCTCCAAGATGTTGCAGACCTATTAGCGAATGTGCTGGATGTAGATGTGTCGCCTGTGGGAAGTCGTTGAAGGATCTGGGAAAATTTATCCGACATTGTGTTCCTCTGTTTCTCGAGGGCCTCCTCGAACAAGATTTTGATAGGATCTTCTGCTCCCTCGTCTTTCTTTCCTTCCATATTGGGGGGTCATCAGGGTTTGCGAGGCTGATCTTGGAAGGGTGTAACCAGATCAAGCCCGAACTCCTTATACCCTGACCGCGTGGGGAACATGCCAAGAAAAATAGAGAAATAGCATACCCGCTTTGATACCACTAATCCGAATTTTATGTAGGAACGCAACAGAATACACATATAACCATAAGCACAGAGATGCAGTGGAAATAATGCTTCATTTTATTAATAAAAGAATGATTGAAATAAGCTTACAAACATAATGGAAACAAGCTAGGGCGCTGGTAGCGTGTCTCTGAGAAGAGATGTGTCGACTACTAGCCCCATGAACTGTGTTACATTGAGGCTCGAAGGCCTATTACAAACATAATGGAACTATATGAGCTAGCGTACTGGCAGCGTATCCCTGAGAAGAGATGTGATGGCTACCAGCCCCTGAAATGTGTTACAATGAGGCTCTAAGGCCTATTTCTTGTTGAGAAACAATGTAAAACCTGAAACATCCAAAAACCTAACCCTAGGAGATGAAGCGCCAAAACTATGGGCCCCGTTTGGGTAAGTTAGTGTTTCAACTTCCTTAGGACGTAACTTTGGGATCCGATTTCTGTTTGATGCGCTCAATAGCTCATTAGAAAGATATGTTCAAGGAATACAAGATTTGTTGTGATAAACATGGTCCATAGACCCATGTTGCTCTTGGTTTTCCCAAAAAACTTCATTTAGGGCCTCAAAATGGCTCCGGAAGTTCGAGACCCGAAAAACTACTAAATATAGTAAGTTGTGCTGAAACTTAAAAATATAAAGAATTGATGGCGGGGGTTCAAATGGAATAGGTGGGTGGCCACCAATATCCACCTGGATCACAGGATTTGTAGAAACAACTTGTGTTGACTCTGGTATATGTGAGGATGATGTCACACTAGAGGTACTGATAGTACTAGTTTCGGTAGAGCGATGTCACCTTCGCTGACTAGAAATGGCTTTTGGTGGTAAAAAAGGTGGTTTCTGTGCTATTCTACTCAAATTACGGGGAAAGGGATGTTCTTATTCCACGATGACTGATTTATTTTATGAAAAAAAACAAATAAACAAAATAAAAGGGTAATTCTAGGCAAAAGGTTTACCAAGTAATTGTGAACTGCAGAATACCTCCTGGCGAACCAAGAAGTACGGGCAAGCAATCTCCCCGAATGTTGTGTTCGGTGTATCACAAGTTACAAGGCAATCGACTCGGTTCACTATGGATGGATAACAGCCTAAATTTTTCCTCCCAAATATACCTGAAGGTACTTGGAGGCCCAAGTCCGTATTAGCACTGTCTAATGTGAAACTGCACAGTGGGAGCACCCCCTTATACTTTTCGTACTAGAACACCACCTGATATACTCGAAGGTACATGGACGAGCTCCGATATACTTACGTACGTGGAGAGAGGTATCATACTCGAAATGTATCGCAGACAAGTTAACGACGACTGATATGTTTAATGACGTTGGAACACGTCTCTAGCCTAGACCTTCTAAATGTTATCGTTGTGGTTCCAATGCTTTTTTAGGTAAATTGATGTAAATTTTAAGTTGATCTTGTTTATAAAGTTTGTCTTTGAGGTTCACCGCCTGATGTGATGGAAATTCCTAAAAATGCAAACTAAAATGATATGCAAACTTTTCAATTTTAGCTTTTTCAATGAAAATCCTAGCTACTAAGGGAAGGAGCAATCGGTTTTAGAGAAAACACAAAGAGCACAAACTAAAATGCAGCTTTCCTGACTTGTTCCTATGTAAGACACACAATTCACTATATGCACATGCATGTTTTTCTTTTCAGTTCCCTTAATCTGAATGCAAGAAAGGAAACTCTATGCATCAAATCAACAAAAAACAAGTGTTTTATTCTTTGATAAATGAGGAATTTAACAACAATTTCTCTTTTAGGAAAAATGAAGAATGGAACTACAAATTTTCCTACAGGAAACGAAGAATTTAACGACAATTTCCTTTACGAAAACAAATGGATCTAATGCAAAAATAAAATATTTTGAATTTGATTTGCTAATGATAAACAAAAACACTAAAGAGACATTGAACAAATTTACTTTTCAAAGGAGGAAGAATTAGGTAAATTCACTAGTCTCTAAGAGGTATCAGACAGTTGAGAATACAACAAACAAATGGCTGAGAATGATAGAAATGAAAATTTTGAATGGAATTTGGTTCGCTAAGGGGGAAATGCAGTCTCTAACAGGAGACAGTGTGTTGCAATGTACCCCTGAGTGGAAGACAGTGCACTGCAGTGCACTGTGTCTTGACCAACAATGCGTTGGGCGCAACAGTGATTGAAAATGCAAGCTACAGAACACACTTCTAATACAATTCTTTCATTGAAAAGTCTAGTAATTGAAAGTAGATGCTACTAATTAGGATTAGCAGAGGAAAAAACACCAGGAATGATAGGAAACTCCCCAGTGGAGTCGCCAATTTGTTATGCAGAATTGTGATCTACGAATAAATCAAATTCCCTAAGTGTGGTGCTAGGAACTTAGAACAATAGATGAAAGAATTTGCTATCACTTTCTCTAAAATAAATAGACACACAAAATGATAGAAGAACCTACTTTTGATCCAAGCGCTTCTTCTTCTCTTTCTATCGCTTTTGCTGTAGCCTTCAATCCAACTCAGATCGCTAGATTGATTCCTGCAAGTATAAACAGAGAACAACAAACAAATTGAAATATACAGATGCCTACTTATCTTAATCACTCAAATCAATTATATGTGAAACATATATATCATTCAAGAGTCCATTGCATGAGAAATAGAAACATAAACATATACTTATATGGGAAAATGAACAACAATCTTTATTAAAGAGTAGAAGGGGAAGGTTACAACCAATGATCGATTTGTTCCCACTAGCTCCAGCTTCATCCCAGCCTCATCACATCCAACATCACACTAGCAACATATCAGTACTTTCACTCTCTCAAATGAGAATCCAACAACATTTCTTTACCAAAATTCTTCCTTCCTTAGCACTAGGATCTGTGCTCAATTTATAGGGAAACTGATGGTAGTTTCTCAATGAATGACCTTCTAAGAATAGGTAAGACATGTTCCCAAGTTCAGAGGTGTTAGATGGACACATGGATTCGAATTTTGACACATGTCGACTCTTCTAGAAGGCACTGGCCATGTGGAGATTCCCGGAACAATGAGAATTCCGCTCCCAGGTGACCAACGCACTCTTGAATGTCGGGAAGCGCATTGCGGTGCACCCTTGAATGGAGGATGTTGCATATGCAACGCAGTTAGTCCCTTTAGAGGCAGCGTTGGTGAGTTCATGAGTGATATAACATATACTTCAAACCTTGGAAATCTCACAATAGAATCCATGAATGATTTTTTCTTCTCTTAGGGAAAATAGCCACTGAAATGTAAGGGGATGATAGACCCTATTTCATTGACCCTGGGGATGATGTCTAGTTTGACTAGGTCATGGGGGATGGTGCCCACATTGACCTATAACATGCTCCCTTCATCCACTCTTCTTTTCCTTTGATGGGTTGAGATCACTTTAACCTTATGTCGGATCTATTTTTCATAACCTCTTTCCCTCACTACCTTCCCTCCAATGCTATGATACCTGGTATGTCATCGGTCATCGTGAGCTTTACCTTATCACTTTCTGTGTTTTCCTCGATATCACAACTTATGATATCTCTTTTCAAACTTTTCTCCTCATTGCATAACACCACATATATTATAACCAACTCATAATTCTCCTACAAGCTTTAGAACTCTCTTGAAGTCTTAACATTGTGCTTGTTTCCTGACCACTCATTGCCTTTTCTTCAAACATATTACTTATGTGAGACTGCCTCACTCTTGACCTTTAATAGTGCTCCTCAAAAGGCCACAACTTCTAACCTCTATGAAAGTTTTATCTCTTTTTACCCTAATGTTTGATATTACTTATCTAAATTCTCTTTGAAATTTTGTATTGTTCTTACATTATATCATTCTAACTTACACTCTCTTGACAGACTCTTTCTTCTTCTAAACTTGATTCATTGATAAAACTCTAACGTCTTCAAGACTTTTTCCTCCCTAAGACAAGTATGCCCCATTTCTCATTCACTACATTTGTTATACATACTCCTTGCTCTATTTAATTTAATTAGTATATCAAATGCTCTTATTTCACAAGTTTAAATTTTAAGCAAGTTAGACAAAATAAATATTCTTATTATAATGAATTAATTGAATACTTGATTATTTTTCTTTAAAAAGTTTGACAATAATAAAAAAAACAAAAAAAACCAACATAAGCTTTTTGAACATTGTGATTTATGAATTTCTTCTAATGCAACTTTGAATTTTAATATTAAATTTGAAATTATATTTATAATTGACTCACCATTTATAACTATGATTAATTAATATATAAAAAATTACAAATTTTAACATTGTATTCCATATAAATACCCACTCTTAACATAAATATTGATTTTGCAAATCACTTTTTTAATTCAATATAAATACCCACTCTAACATAAAAATTGATTTTGCAAATCATTTTTTTAACAAATTAACTACGTAATAATCCTCACCAGAGTTAACCCACCTTTTAAAAAAGGGCAAGATAAAAGATTATGTACCATGTAAAATATCATCCTTACGGGATTCCCAATTGATTGAAACGATTTCAACTCCACTTAAACATGGAAAAGACTTTACAAGTATCTTGTTGAGAAAGTCTTCTTTGTCTAAAGGTGAAGTTATGTCTAGATTGGTGTGGACTATTCCTTCATGGGTTGAAATTATGAGTAATAGCGTACATTGAGAAAATAAATCATGGATGAAGAAAAGTAAGAAAAGTGGGCCAAAGTCCAGGGATGGGATGGTGTTAAGGGTTGGACATGGATTTGACTAAGGCCAAGGTAAAGACATTGACATTGATGGGCAAAAACAGGTACAATTGGGATGGATATTCATTAAAATTACAATGTGAATCATGATTGTCCTTTCCGGAATAAAATTCCTTAACAATAAAGGGGATGGAAGTGGAACATGGGGTGGGGGAGTACTGGGAATGTAGAGATGATATGACCTGACATTTGGGTGAAGATTGCGAGATATTCCTATGTATGGTGCAAACTTCTTTCCATTTGATGCTCATCTATCAATCCCTGTTACTTGATTGTCCATTACTCTATGGTTAATGCATATTTATATAACGTTGAGTTTGATGTTTGTTGATAGGAATCCATTTTATTATTTACCAGCCAATTACATGAAATTATTATTCAATGAATTTAATTTTAATGTTTAGATAATTATATCTTTTAATTTTAATGTTTAGATAATTATATCTTATTATTATTAGCATAAATTTATATAAATTGAATATATTAATTGAATATATAATTATATCTTATTATTATTAGCATAAATTTATATTAATTGAATATATTTTATAATTAGTATATGTTTATATAAGTCGTGTTTTTTTTTTTTTGTGTGTTTAGAAGAATGGGTGGTAATTAAGTTAGGTTCATATTCACATGACATATAACCATTATTATTATAATATCTAGGTGTATCACACATGATACACATTTTAAGGGAGGTTTGAACCATCCATATCACAAGGAGTGTTTTGCCTTAAAATGGTACATTTTATCACCAACAAATTTACACATCTCGGCAATTGAAAGGTTAATATCAATTGATAGTGACCATTGATAATATTTACTTGCTAATTACATCTTTGCTTCACCTAGTTTATATGTTTTTTAGTGGATGTGTATTTTGGGTGTTATGTATTCGCTTATGAGATTTTAAATTTGCAATTAATTGAAAGTTATAAATATTTATAGCTAATTATATGATGTGCTAGATTTATGTATAGTATATTTCTTTCAAATGCATTGCACGTACATTTTTTGAGGCTAGCTTAAGACCATGCCATGTCTTGAGTTGCATTTTTGGTAAATTTGTTGGTGGCCTAAGTGTTCATCCCTCTTTGTTATTGTAAATTACTATACATTTTCAACAAATAATATTCTCATTTTAGTTAAAAATAAAGGTTCTAATCTAATCAGAGTCAATGCATTAGGGCTTTATATGTTGCATGATCCTATATATTGTATTGCAAATGATGATGAAAGTTAGAGGGACAACTCTAGACATTTTATTGGTTTTCATATTAAAAGTTTCCAAGGTAAATTTCTGAATATTATGTGTGGTTTCTATTATTTATTTTTGGATTTTTTGGTGTATAAAGAATCCATGTATGCATTATTTTAGTATAAATGTTTAATACTTACAGGGAAATGAGGAGTTTGAAATCTTTATTCAAGCTTATAATATTGTTAGGTTGTAATGTTTAAAAGTTGTTCCAACTTAGATAGTAATTGAATGTGCAAAGCATATGTTGTGAATTGAGATAATACTAAGAATAATAAGCTCAAACAACATTGCTTCCAAATAAGCATATAAAACTTCAATCATTGGTGATGCATTAAAAATAAATCCCTCATGTAAAAGAAAAAAATAAAGACTATCAATATGAACTCATCGAGCTAGCAAACTCAAAATTAAGAACAACTCCAAGTGAGCTACCATAGAATGACACCCCACCCAGGTTCTCCTTCATTTGAATTTAATGAAAGTGAGGAAGAAATGGTATCAAGCAATTACCCTTTCTAAATAATAATTCGCTCCATTATTTCAATGCTCGTACATTTTTTTTAAATCCTTAAAATAATATATTTAAAAATATTTATATTCATTTTCATCTAAAATAATAATAAGTGATTTATTAAATCTCAACTTCGGGTAATGTGCTAAACTTATATATATAACCATGTGTAAAGACATACCCACCCTATCACGTTAGGTTTCATCATCGTATGGTCATATCATCATTTGAGTATAGGAGTATGAAATTTTTTTTGTACCTTTTAGAGAGTATGTCATTTTGTCCAACCCTAGAATGTCTCATAACAGTTCTCAAGTTGCAGACTCTCTTAGTTTTGACTAGTTTCTAGTTCACATACTTATATATAGTTTGTATTTTCTATACAATTATAATAACATACTTGTTGTTATGTCTATGGTTGTCGTTTTGTTTTTTGTACACAAGTCTCTTATGGATATCTTGTTGTTGAATCTCTCGAACAATTAGTCAAATGTGCCTTTAAGTGAAATGCATCTTCCAAATGGTCACCTTATGTTTACGCAGTTTAGTTTTTGACAAATGGTATTTGACTTATATGGAATTAGTAAGATGTAATTTGTACAAGCTAATAACGTTGGAATTTTGGAAAAACTCTTGTGCTAACAACACATGTATTTCTTTTAGCTATCAACAAAATTTTGCATTTTTTTGTTTTTTATTTTTATTTTGTTTAATATGTAATATATTTCATAATATAATGTAATAATGTAATGTGATATTTAGTGAGTGTATATGTTGAAATATATAACACTTCTCAAGTTGTAGACTCTCCTAGTTTGTCAATCATCATTTTTTACTAGCTTGTCGTTCTTATACTTATATATAGTTTGTATTTGCTATGCAGTTATAGTAGCATACTTGTTGTTATGTTCTTGGTTGTCGTTTTGTTTTTTGTACACAAGTATCCTATAAATATCTTGTATGTTGAATCTCTAGAACAATTAATCAAATGTGATCTTAAGTGAAATGCATCTTCCAAATGGTCCCCTTATGTTTAGGGAGTTCATTTTTTGAGAGATGGTATTTGACTTATATGGACTCAATAAAATGTAATCTGTACAAATTAAGAATGCATAAATTTTGGGAAAACTCTTGTGCTAACAAGGCATGTAATTCTTTTAGATATTGACAAATTTTTGCCTATATATTTACAAAAAAAAAGAATTATTACAATGATTAAGTTTAGTTAATTTGCATAATTTTTCCTTTTTAATATATAATATATTTCATAATATAATGTAATATTTAGTGAGTATATATATGCTGAAATATATATTTTATAGAATTATTACCATGATTAAGTTTTTTTTGTTTTTCAAATATGTTTATTTATTTTTTTAAATATATTATATATTTCATAATATAATATTTAGTGAGTATATATGTTGAGATATATTTTTTTTCAAGTAACAAAATTTAAAAAACATTGTATTCATTTAAACATGGTTTACATGTTGAAATATATATATTTTTTAATTTAAAGATTATTTTAATGAGTTAATTATTAATATATAATATGTGTTTGATAAAAAGGTAATACGTTTTATGTTTAAATTTAGTTAAGTTTTTTTTTAAGTTAATACTATATTATATATTGCATATAATTATATTGTTAGCTCACAAAAAACTTGTACTCGGAACTTAGGAGAACCAAAGTCTCTGCCTAATCAGGATTGCTCATTTGGGTCAAGCTCTTCAAACTTATCAATATTGATTATTATAGTTAATAGTTGAGATGCACTATATAGATATTTATAAGAAAAAAAAGATTCTTATCTAATTTTTATTTTATGGAACAATATTCTATGAAATTAGAAATTGAAAAAGAAAAAAATTATTAGGTTAAAATCAAACTTTTGAACTTTTCTATACAAAAACATATATAGAATGATAAATAAAATTTGAATGAAAAATTATTGGATTAAAATCAAACTTTTTTAACTTTTATATACAGAAACATATATAGATTGATAAATAAAAGTAAAACACAATCTGATATATATATATAACTTGACCTCAACATGAGTATTAAAGCTCAATTGATTTTTTTTAACTAAACTAATTATATACTAAAAGATATGTGAGATATTGACTCACTAAGACAGACTGCCCCCACA
Organism: Pinus albicaulis; assembly: GCA_034641835.2. NCBI lineage: Eukaryota > Viridiplantae > Streptophyta > Pinopsida > Pinales > Pinaceae > Pinus > Pinus albicaulis. The sequence continues at coordinate 243,407,270 of CM076571.1, forward strand.
CAGAGGTGGAACAATATTCCATGAGGTACAAGTGTATATTTATTGCATGTAGGATATGCCTTTTGTTCTTTGCTTGCCGTTAGGATATGCCTTTTGTTCTTTCTTATTAAAATAAAAATAAAATATGATGGTCGGCATACGTAAATGCAGACCCAAACAAAAGGCAGGGAAGGGAATATTCCCACTCCCCGCAATGAATGCGTACGATCACTTTCGCCAAGGTCAAAGTGGATGCTGTTGCTGACGCGATTCGATCCGGGAATCTGTCGCGTACAAAGAATCCCACGCCGTGCATGATAAGGAAAATATTAAAACACAATATTCCTTCACGAAGCATATTCTCTCTATGTATATGTAAGGGAATCTCTTTTCAAGAGCTTGAGTTAGAAGCGAAGAGGGTCATAAGGGTCCCTCTCTTTTGATTTCTCCTCTAATGGGTGGGGCCTACGTGGCCTTTTAACTATTACCACGTAAGCGTTTGATTTTTATCTCCTAGTGGCAAGACCTTTGTTCAAAGTGTTCCCCGGGCCCACTGACATTATTTGTTTGTTTGTTCATGATTAAAGTGGGTGATGGAGAAGCTAATATTCTTCTCCTCCATAGGTTCTGCAGTCAAAATCAAGACTTTTCGCTGCACTGAAGTGTTGGGCAAGTTACTTATGTAATGTATTTTGTATATTTTTATATAGTCAATAAAGTGAATAAACTTGCCAAACACTTCAACATAAATAATATACCAAAGTATTTGGACCTACTACATTGTTTATCTTTTAATTATTGTGATAAAGCTATTATTTATCATTTAATTATTGTGATAAAGGCATATAAATATAGTGAATAAACATGTGATGTGAGCTTAAGTAATATAGTTTATATGGTTAAAGTGCATGCCAGATTTGCACTAATGTAAGAAACCTTGAGCAAACTAGGCACCTATGAAAATCAAGATTCCCATCTCACTATGTGACTGGACCTTATAACCTTTTTCTAAAAAGAATAGATTAATGGGTGGTTGTGAAAATTATGAAAGTTATGCATTCATGTTATTATTTAAATATTTAATTAAAGAATATCATTTTTTTTAATTATTTTAAAATTTTCTAAATAAAATTATTGTTTATGTTTTAAGAATCATTTTAACTTTTGGTATTAGGTCTTTTAAATGAAGTTGTTATTTTAATGAATGCAGGTTATATGAGGGTTAATTTTTTAAATTTCAGATACTAAATAATAAATTTAAAAAATGATATCTTAGGTTTATTTTTGGGTTGTTTATTGAGACAATAATTTTTTTTAGATGAGTATAATTGGTTTGAATTTAGTTATTATTTTTTTCAAGAACATTGATACTTGAAGTGATTTATTTTACTTTTTAATGATAGAAATAAATCCAATATCATTAAAAAAAAAAAAATCACTCAAAATCTTAAAGTTTAACAATTGTAATTTCAATTTCCAAAAAAAAATTGTAAAATTTTAATAAAATACTACTTGAATTCTTATTATTTTGTAAGTAATTTATTTATTTAAATTAATATATAAAATAACAAATTACTGCTTATCAATCCTTTATTACTTTTCTTTTAATGATTTTAAACCTTTTAAATAGATATACATAAAATTATGCATAATTTTATGTAATATGAACCATATAAACTGGTCCTTCACAAATTATAATAATTTAATTAAAAAATATTATAATTTTTTACTTAATATTTAAAAAAAATATTTAATTAAATGGAATTATGTATTTTATTTTTTCAGTAATATAATATTACTTTTAAAATTATGTATTTATTCATTATCATAATATCACTTTAACATTGAGAATGCGAAATTAATTAAAATATATATTATTTTAAAACCATACATATTCACCAGGATTTAAACTCAAATTATTTATATAACTTTACCATTGTGAATTTCCACAATGATATTTAACCTTTTTTATTTAAGGGTTCAGCAAATAAAACACAACGAACACTGTACATTTTATATATTTTTTATATCTATAAATGTTTTTATATTCGGGCATTCAACCATTTTTTTAATAACTTTTCAACATGAATTTTATAAAATAATATATTAATATTAATATTAATATTTTAATCTACTTAAGTTTTTAATGATGATGATTACCGTTAATTAAGAAAATAAATAATAAAAAAATATATTTATGATCTCTACATGTGATTTTCACCGAAAAAATTTCTTACACAATCTATGGATCACAGAAGCAAAATTCCTAATATATGATTACATGTTTTTAATCACTGATTCTTTATCAATTTTTATTAATATTATTTTAATATAAATTTATACTCAGTTTTTATATTTAAATTTTTATTCTATTTTAATATTTAATTAATTAATATTTTTAAAATAAAATTTAATATATATATATATATATATATATATATATATATATATATATATATATATATATATTTCTAAATTATACTAACTCTATTATGAAAACATAGTGTTACAAAACTGCCTCAGTTTAGCTATGGAAGCCTGAAGACTAGGCTTGATGTCCATGTTTTAACAAAATATCGAACTGCCCAGAGTGGGAAACCAGTTCTTTTAAGAGAAGTTTCACCACCCTTGAGAGGGAAACCGGTGCATTGTTCATTGCATACATCATAATAAAACAAAAAGACATTAGTAAATGGCAGCTGCTGCTGCTGTAGAAAGCCAGTAAAAACAGAGAATCTCCCAAAACAGTAGAACGAGTGTACCATGTTGAACCAGGACAGGCGGGAGTTACTGCTCGTGAGTTGGAGAAGGCGGCTCCTCCACTATGCGACACCAATACTCGCTTTCTGGTTCTTCATCGTCACCTTTCTGTTCGCCATCTTTGCGCATTGTACCCGCGTCCACCTGCATGGGTTGATTACCCAGGTCTGGAAGAGCTGAACCTGGGGTCTCGACCGGTCTCTCAGGAGAATTCGCAGCTAGCACGGGGCTGAGAACCAAGGGAGGGGGGTTTGGAATAGACATGGGAGTAGGTCCGCGGGACACTTCTTTTCTCAGGGTGACTATTACAAAGACAGTGACAGAAGGCTGGTTTAAGGAGCAGTCAAAGCGAAGCTCTGCCCTCTGAGAGGTTTGGCGAAGGGTGGGACTATATGAAGCAAACAGGGTAGGGGAAACCAGACAGGTCGGAGCAGTAGAAGGATGCGGATAGGGCTGAGTTGCGTGTGCAAAGTCAGGATGGCTGTCGCGCCCTCTGTGGCTACGGGTTACAGGAGAGCGCCTCCACTCAGCAGTGTCAGAGGAGGTCTCTGCATCAGAGCTCGTGGAGGGACGTGAACGCGCAGACCACCCACGACTTGCACCCCGACGACAGCGCATCCAGTGTCGTAGCCTAGGCATGGTTGAAGCAAAATTATGAGTCTGCCTGAGACACAAAGAGCTAGAATGGGTCGGAGGGAACCTGCAATGGTCATCACAGTAAAAAGGCAAACAAGAATTGGAGCAGCAGAATAAATTTTGGGTGAAATGCGAACCAGGAGTGGTCTCCAGGCAACTGAGAAGAGAGCAGCGTCGCCCTGTTTGTGTGCGAGCGCTTGGCTCGGCACAAGCAGCAGGGAAGGCGCTCCACAGAGGATGCATAAAGCGGATGCAATCGAAGCAGGAGCAATTCGAATCGCCCAAAATGAAATTCATAATGAACCAGCTGAGCAAGAAGTGAATTAGAAATCGCCGACGAGTGGGAGTAAATGCGCTAGGGGCTGGCGGAGTAATGGCACTGTTAATGGAGCCGCAGGGGGCCATATGGCCACCGCATGCGAGCCTCCTGTGGCCTGGGACTGACGTCCCGTCAGGCTTCCATATCATCCGCATCCGGAAAATAAAATTTAATATTTTAACTTTTATCAAATTATCAAATTTAAAATAATCTCATAAGTCTGGTTTTCAAGCTCTTGTAGTTTTAAATTATTGAAGAGGTCTCCAATCTCATAAGCTTTCTAAATTCTCTTACCATACTTACTATAAACAATTTTTTAGCATGCTACATATCCCAATTATATTTCCTCACTTCCATTTATGATTTAGTATTTTTATGGTATGATTTAGTATTTTTTGTTTTGGAAATTTTGTTGTCAATTTTGTTCAAAGTTTGATAAATAATTTGTTTGAATCACAAGTTTGAGTTGTGACATCTACATAATCCAAATATTTAAGAGGATTTTCAATGAGTAAAATCTATTTATGGGTTGAAAAACACATTTTAAATAATGCAAAACCATGATTTGACAAAAACATTTATTGTTGGATTTTGAGGAAAAATGTTGAATGTAAAAAAGTTAGATTACTTTGTTTCGAGGTTGTCCAAGTTGTCTTTCATCACATCTATTTCGTATTTTTGTTTTTTAAAATAGATTGTGTATTTATTTTATTTTCCTATTTTTAATTCTTAATTATTTGAAAATTTGAAATTTCTTTCAAAGTGATGACATCATTAGTTAAGTTTCAAGTCCCTGAAGATGGGTGAAGGGTTCAAATAATGTTACCAATGACGTCAAAACAGGAACTCTAGCCGAAAAGGACTCAAAAGACATGAAAAAACGCCCCAAAAACAAAAAAGTGTGTATTCTAGAATGCATTTGTTTTTTTCTCAAGGTCAAATTTCACCTTTTTATAAAATTATGCTAAAAACGAATTTTTTTTTGAAAAAATGATTGAAAAGCACCCTCAAAACAAAATGTGTTGATGCTGGAATAACAAAAAAAAAACGTTGTGTCACACTTTTGACACATTGTAACAATGAAATTAAAGACAACATATTAGGACATTGAAAAATTGTAAAATTCTAAATTTTCTGATAGATGATGTTAAATATAAACAAAATCATATCTGAAGGGCTTATCATTTCGAACAATTTTTATCCATGTTGTTAAACATAAAATATCTTGACTCTAAACAACCTTAAAGTTGTAATTGTTTAAAACCATAACATTAAAGCTAAAATTTCGCAGCGCATAAAAACCTTAATGACAAGTTGTAAATCTCAAGTTTTTAAATCTTAAGTTTTCTAGATACTTGAACCATGAAATTATGGAGAAATTATATGACTTAAACAATTTTTAAAAATAAACAAGTAAATGAAAAATTTATTATTCATATATTTATTGTTTTATATATAAAAACATATTTTTTATTTATTTTTTTATTGTTTTTCTATATTTTAAATTATAATTGTTTTAATTTTAAGAAATTAAAAATTAAAAATTAAAATCTTCAAACACATTTTAATTTTTTTTTATTGTTTTTTATATTTTAAATAATAATTGTTTTAATTTAAAAAAAAAAAAAATTTAAAAAAAATATTTTTTTCTATAATTGTTTGTTTATTTTTTAAAACATATTTTTTAATTTGTTTTATTGTTTTTTTATATTTTAAAATTTTAATTGAATATATATATATATATATATATATATATATATATATATATATATATATATATATATATATATATATATAAACAATACATTTTTTTTATTATTATAATAGTTTTTGTTTAAAAAAAATTAAATTTTTTAAATAGTTTGTGTTTGAAAATATAAAATAAAATAAAAATAATTTGTTGCTCGCCAGGGGCAGGAGGTAGGCTAGGTAGCCCTCGACGGCGCCGCCCGACCGGCCTCTGGCCCCCGGCTGGGCGGAGGGCGATTCCGAGAATCACCCCCTGTTGGGCGGAGGGTGATTCTTAGAATCGCCCTCCGCCCAACCAGGAGTGATTCTCGGAATCGCCATCCGCCCAACCAGGAGTGATTCTCAGAATTGCCCTCCACCTAGCCGGGGGTCGGAGGTAGGCCAAGCAGCACCGTCGAGGGATGCCCAGCCTGCCTCCGTTCTGCGGCTGGGTGGAGGGCGATTCTTGAAATCACCCTTCGGCCAACCAGGGGTCGGAGACAGGCTGGGTAGCCCTTGACGGTGCCGCCTGGTCAGCCTCTGGCCTCTGGCCGGGCGAAGGGTGATTCTTAGAATCTCCCTCCGCCTAGCCGGGGGCCGGAGGCCAGCCGGGTGGCGCCGTCGAGGGCTGCCCAGCCTGCCTCCACCCAGCTGGGGGTTGGAGGTAGGCTCGGCAGCCCTCGACGAGGCCGCCCGACCTGCCTCTAGGCCCCAGCTGGGTAGAGGGTGATTTCGAGAATCACCCCCGGCTGGGCGGAGGGCGATTCCGAGGATCGATCTCAGCTGGGCGGAGGGCGATTCCAAGAATCACCCCTAGCTAGGTGGAGGGCGATTCCAAGAATCGCCCACGGCTAGGCAGAGGCCGGTCGGGTGGCGTCATTGAGGGCTGCCCAGCCTGCCTCCGGCCCTCGGCTGGGCAGAGGATGATTCTTGAAATTGCCCTCCGCTTAGCCGGGGGCTGGAGGCAGGCTGGGTGACACCGTCAAATGAAGGAGATTGAGTTTTGGATCTATTTTCAGGTTCAAGTAAGTTTTATTATACAAATTTACATTTAAATATTTTATTTTTTACTTTTTATGTCTTTATACAAATTTTCTTACTTATTTCTTTTGTACTTGATGGTTAGGTACCACACTAGCATGTTGCTTACCAAAAGGAAGAAATTGCACTGCCATTGAGAAAGACCCAGTGCAATGCAAATTTATTCAACAAATAATTAACGCTCTAGAACTCCTTCCAAATGCGAAGCAAGAAGTTGGTTTGAGGAAAGGGGATTTTAATGAATCACGTGTGGCAAAAAAAACAAAGGAACCTCAACCACCATTATATGGAATGATTGGAAAGGGACACTTTGGAAGATTTACAGACATGAATGATCCATTAGAAGATGACAATGACCAAAATGAAGTAGAAAATGTTGCGGAAGAAGCCATCAATGATGTTCTAGATGATGTTGAACATGTATTAGTTGATATTGTTGAGGATCTTTAAGTTATGCTTACAAACAAAGCTCATTTTTTAGATCTATGAATCAGTTTTACTTGTAATGTTTAGACTTTGATATTTTATGAGAAGAATCCTTATTTTTTGCAAAAAACATGTGATTACTATTATTTTTTGACATAAAATTCAATAAAAATGCTATTTTTTAAAGTTTTTTTTGTTAAGATTTTCTCAAAAATTAGTTTATTTAACATGTTTTTTTTAACAAAAAGTCTCTAAAAGTGTATTTTTTTGTATTCTATTTGTATTGAAAATTTGTATTTTTTTGTCATATCGTTCAAAATATTGGGTTTTTAGCGACAATTATTTGATGTGCATTGAAAAATTAATTAGCAATACATAAACTTGTAGAAAATATAAATTTTATAATATTGACCCTTTTTTCATTTTTCATCTATGTGAAAAAGTGAAGATATGATTACAATTTTTTATTTTTAAAAAAAATAATTTTTTTCTTTTTAAAACACAAGTACATAAATGCACTTAAAAATAAACATCTCACGGAAGAAGAAGACATTAGAAAATGTATAGTGTCAAAATCAATCCTCTAAAAAAACATTGGTGATGATACGCCACCACTATTCAAAATCGACATAAAAAACATTACAGAAAAATAAATAAATAAAAATTAAAGTGCCAAAAACATGCTAAAAAAAATAAATTTGATTCTACATCACCACTTTTCAAAATCGGGTGTTTTTCTTGCTACATCAAAAAGTAGGTACTAGTGCAATTACCTATTTCGTCGGTAGCAGTGCTTTCACCCTAAAAGTTGGGAAAATCTATAAACTTGTGATCAAAACACACAGTTCTCCACAAGTCTTCATCAAAAACAATATATTATCCTTATCAACATTCTTAAAAATTGATATATTAACTTTTTTTAAAGTAAATTCATTAAAATTTTATTATAGGTCGTGTAGTATAACTACTTGAAATTTTAGTTTTTTTGTTAGAATATGATGATATGTTTTTTTGTAATATTGTGTTTTTTCATTTTTTAAATGTGTTTTTGAATGCATAGAAACCTTTTAGATGTTTGCGTTGTGCATATTACATAAATCAGACTTATGATTTAAAAATATTTATTGAATTTGAGATAAAATTGACAAAAAAATACCCACAAAAAATTGAAAATATTAAATAATAGTAAAATTTATTATTATTATTTAAATTGAATTTCTATTTAATAACATTTAATGAGGTAATAATTACAAAAAATTTAAAGACCTGGGAGCCAAATTAGTATGGAAGCTCTTCTCCAATCCCTTGGGCTGGTGGCAGTCGATTATAATTAAGAAGTATCTAGCCAAAATTAAGCCCAATAGACTGGATTCATTGCAATGGTCATCTAAAGGCTCGCCTATATGATGCCTCTGTAGAGAACCTGCCCCACTTATTCTCTCCCATCTTTCTTGGTAGGTTGGAAATGGAAGAGATATCGAAATTTGGGAAGATGGCCTTGATGAAAAAGGACTGCTCAATTTCAAGGAAGACCTCCAAGCTCTTTGTCATTGGTATAACACAAACCACCTTCACACTCTCTTCGATATTTCTAACTGGTATGAAGATGGAAGATGGAAGTGCTGGACTCTAGTTAACATGAACCTTCCTCACCATCTAGCTGATTAGAAAAACACTCTCCTCTCCCTCCTCCAGGGACATGCGCCTCTGCATCAAAATAATAAGGACTCTGGGAGATGGATTTACTCTGAAACATGATAAAGTGTCAAGACAGGCTATCACCATCTTAGATGGAACCCCCGGTGCAACATGATTCTAGGTTATGAAAAGCCATTTGGAATATGGACAGTCTCCCCAAGATCAACTTATTTTGTTGGCAATCAGCCCACAAAAAAATCCTTACAACAAAGAATCTTCGAAGAAGGGACATCGTTGGGCCGTCCATATGTACTTTATGCGAAGCGGTAGAAGAGATAATAGAACATTTATTCTTCCACTGTGACTGTACCAAATTGACGTGGAAAACTTCCCACTATGAAGTAATACAGATCATGAATCTCCCTGAATCCTTTCTTGGTATGTTCCATTCATGGAAACATGCCTACCCGAGCTCCCCTTGGTCCAAAATCTTATGAGACGCTACTCGATGGCTCTCCACAAGTTCTTATGATGGGAAACCTGGTTCACTAGAAAAAAAGTAGTCATCCAGAAAAATCTCCCCACGGCCCACCAAATAGGAACAAAAGCCCATCAACTACTCTCGGAAGTCCTCTCCCATCGTCGATGGAAGCAAGGATATTTGGAAGGTCTAATGGATGTGGAACAGAAGTGGATTCACCACAACACCACCAATAGAAAAAATCTAAGTTCCACTACAAGATCAAAAGGAGGAGAGCCCTGGAAACTCTGTTTTACTCAAGAAGAATTAAACATGTGGCTAAGTGGCATAGACAAGAATGTGCTATTTTTTTATGGTGCCTCGAAAGGCAATCGAGGGTTGGCAAGAGCGGGAGGGGTGTTTCATAACCCCGAGGGAACAAACAGAATAGAGTTTTCCTGGGAAATTGGAACGAAAACAAACAATCAGGCTGAAGAAATGGTTCTCTGGAAAGGGATAGAGCTAGAATTAAGGAATAACATTAGAGATATTCACATTATTGGAGACTCAGCTTGGGAAATCATGAAAGTTATAGCCTTGCAAAAAGGAACAATGAAGCATAAACCCAGGATCTGGTGTTGTATAGAAAGTATTCTCCCCCGTTTCGAAATCCTGTCTCCTTTGCATGTGAAGTGAGATTTAAATAGCATGGCAAAGAAACAAGAAAATCAGGGAGTGGTGCTCCTCCCAAGCCACCTTAGGCTAGGGGGAGTAATTGAGATACACAAACTTCCCTAGTAATAATGGAGATCAATCCCAATAGGACCAAGGGCAATCATCACAAGATTCAAGAGCTCTTGAACACCCAAGGCACATGTCACAACTACCACTCACCTGTCACCATTCATGGTGCGTTGACTTAGCATAACACATGGTGGAGATGGCTCACCCCTGATGTAATCACCCAAAACACGTATGATGGTAAGGCTGGTCATATCAAGCTGGTGGAGGGTAGATACACATGTGCCATGGATATAGAGAACACCAATACTGTGAATCGACTTCAAATGTAAGCATGTGAGAGTGAATTGGTTCGCAGAGCAATTAATTTTCTTGGGAGAACGTACGACCGAGGCAGGCTAAGCATTTATGACATGCTGACCCTGTGAAATAAGATAACAGATGGCTTCCCCCTCCATCAAAACCATTCCTCCAGCATGAAGAGTGGTGATACAGGCAGAGCCTCATTCTGGAGTGGGAGGCTTCAAGTTAGGAACCGTTTCTGTGTGGCTCTCATGAGCAAAATTGGAAAAAAATTTCTTTATTGTTTTCATGAGCGTAAGGAGGTGAACACTAACATTGTCACAGGAGACTCGGGTGCAGGCAACCTTGGAATCCGTCACCACAACAACTGGAAGGAAATGGACCCTTTGAAGTGGAATTTGGACTCCCCCTTAGAATCATCCCTAACAGTGGAAGAGATCTGTAGTTAGCAAGAGGCTCAATTTTCCCACCTGCACATCAATTTGAACAACTTGCTATTCAATATCAGAGAAAAAGACAAAGCCATCGTAGAAAGGATTATGTTGCAGGAGAATAGGATCGTAGAGCAGGAAAAATGAATTTCCTAGCTAAGGAGTGAGGTTCGCAGTCTCCATTAGTAGTTGGACCAAGATGACAAAGGCAAGATGACCTAGAACCTTCTGGAAACAATTGACTTGTGTACCCAAATTGGAACAGACCTGAGCATCGGTGAGCCCAGTAGCAAGCATCAGTGACACACAACCAAAGTAGAAGGGCATGGTCCAAACGTCTCAGGTTATAATCATTTCCATTAATTTTCTTTTGACGCAGTGTTTTGCAATTTTTCTTTTAGGGGTATTCCATAAGGTCTATAGTATATCTAGGAAGTTTAGAACTCCCAAAGTTGCTAGTAAATGAAATTCTGAAGCAACTGTGGGCATCATTTTTGTAATAATCTCTATAACTGAAAGACTAGATAGACTTGTAAGATTTTGTTGCTAGACAGGAATCTAGTGACTTTGAATTTTAATATAAAAACCATACCCATTCTTGTTAAAAAAAAATAATTACAAAAAATTTGGTGAAAGGTAATGATTGCCAATGTACATGATCTTTTAATATAAAGGGATTTTATTGAACTTGAATGGATGACCTTTAAGTAATTTTTACTTTAAAAAAGGTTATTTAAAATTGATTAAGCTTATTATTTGGGTTATAAAAACTGTTTCAACATATTTGGTCTCATTCTCACTTAATTGATTGAGTTTTTGGGTTAAAAGAAATGTTTCAAAATATTTTGTTTTATTATCAAATATTTAAGTGAGAATGAGTTTGCTAATATCTTGTTAATTTTAATTAGTTTATAAAGAATAAATTATTGCAAGCAAAATTTCAATCTTTAATAGGATAATAACCACTTATATTCTTTTCTATATCTAAATGAAATTTAATGAATAATATATTCATAATTGTTTTTCACTTATTCTTAAAAATGCATAAACTTTTCTTTCAAAACAAGTTTAAATACAATTTTATTAGAAATTTAATTTTAAGAGGGAATACAATTTTTGAATATGTTTGAATAAATATAAATTCATTTTTAATATTAAGAAACAAAAAATTAAATCTGATATATTTTCAAAGTGAGAATGATATATTTATCAATATATTAATAATATTAATAAGCATAGATTCATCTTAAATTCATATTTATCGAGTATCAAGAGAGATTAAATCTCTCAAGGTGCACAAATTTTTTAGAATACAAAACTTTAAAAAAAAAATTAGAATACAAAACTTAAAAAATGGTTTGCACCTTGAGAAATTTGATTCCTCTCAATAGTAATAATTCCAAAATTTATATGAGTCTAAATTGATTTAATATTATTAATATCACTAGAATAAGTTTATGATTACTATTTCTTCTGTTATCACCAAATTGATTCTGATAGGCTGCTCATCAATCAACTTAATGTAACTCTTTCAAACCACTTTTGACTGAAGATTAGCCTCTTCAGTTTGAGAGGGATCACTCAAGGTAATTTATGATTTTCAATGGAAATTCTATTAGATGGCTAACTCTATAATTGTAACTTGATTTTGATTGATTGCAGGTTGAAAATTGTTGGTTCAAGGGGTCTTGACCCAGGTTCGGAGGTTAAGGTTTGCCAAAAAACCCCTATACTACTGGCCCTTTCGGTAGTGACCTTCTTGCGTAGGCCAAGGTCTCACCTGAAGTAGTATGAGAGGGTGCTAGAACCAAGTTTCTGCAGCCTGGGAGAGAGCAGGTAATTTAAGCCAGTCCGCAATTATCAAATCTATTGTAATGTTTTCAAAATTAGCATGAAGCTAATTGGAACATTGATTTTGCTTACATAATCTAGGAGGTGAATAAAATGGGTGAGGAGACCCATCAGCAGGAATAAAATCCCTCACAGTGTGAAAGGGATCATTAGAGTAACTCTATTTTGCACCTTCCAGTGTGAAAAGGGGCAAATGCATGAGGACAAGGTCAAGGTTGACCAAGTCAACAGCACTGCCAAAGAGGGTGTGGATTACTTAGGAAGACAGCGCAGGAAGAAACCCTAATGTGTGGGGGCCAAGGCAAGGAGGCATTCATTTGCATAAAATGAGGGAGAGGCAGCCATAGAGGAGCATGTTTTAGTATTTGATTTTGGTCTATGTAGACTCTTTGCATTCTCGGGCTATTTAGCAAAATTGCAGTGGAATTCTTGTTTAGGATTGCTTCTCCTTCTTGAGAGGCCTCTTGAAGGATTGCACTTCATTTCTCCACAACTAGGCTCAAGGCCAAGCCACCTCCTTAAGCTACAACGTTATTTTTGCTGAAGTATAACGTTGTGTTGCAGGGTGTTGCAGTGGAGTGTTCCACAACACCATTTCTTTGGCTCATATTTCAGAGGAGGGGGCTTATATTCCTCAGGGATGTTAGTGATGAAGGTTTTAGAGCTGATTTTCATGTCTTGGCATCAGGCCAAGCATCTCCCATCTACTGCATCGCAGTCCCTCTCCTCGAATGCGTAATTTCAGTGTGTACCTGCAGTGGGGGTTTGCACCACTATTTTGGAGGGTGAGATTTGAAGTGTTAGGATGAGCCTATCACTTGAGAGATCTATTGGAGGAGGTATATTTCAGATTGTGCATCATATTCAACTATCTCCTTCCATTTTTTGAGTTGCAGCTGCTACCCCGCAACTCTGGCATTTCTGCAGTTTTGCCATTTTGTATATATTTCAACCAATCCTTCTAAGGATTGTTGTACTATTGTTTCCAGGGGTTGAGAGCTTGCTCCCCAAAATTTCTTGAGCCTTATATTGTTATATATTTTTATTATCATTTAGCATGTTGCAATGTCTCCTATAAACTGCGCATTCATAGCCTAGGGCATTCTCAGTGTAGCAGTATATTTCACATTTTATGTACATGATCTACTGAGGCTTCTATTTCCTATCTTGAGTGACTCTTTCCTCAAGATCTTATATACATTTCTGCTACTATGATCAATATGATGGCTATTGAGATCTTCTGATATCTTATGCATTAGTATAACGATGTTATTCCATATGTGTTCCTACATTGCTGCATCTCCAACTTTAGAATACCTTAAGGTATTGTCATTGTTGTATAAATCCCCTATTTTGGGATATTACAGTGGTATCGAAGCTATAATCTTGGCTCAGCCTATGAGTCTCATCCAAAGCAGATCAGAACAAGATGGGATTTATCTCATCATATTTCAAATCCATGAGGAACCTCCCCAAGGAGGATAAGCAGATAGAAAAGGAAGGACTCTGCACTTCCTATTCTCATCGAGAAGGAGACAGAGAGATGAGCAGGAAAAAGACTCCATCTTCCGAAGGAGACAAAGGGGATAGGCTTACAAAGCTTCTCCCTAAATATGTACAAAACATTCATGAAGATCTCAAGAAGATAAGGAGGGAGATGTATGGAGATTCTCCAAAAGATTTTGAATCTAAAGCAAACTCTAGATTTTCATATGAGGAGTGTGAGCAAGAAGCCACACACCATAATACACAACACAGTCACATGCCCAGGATTTCCAAGAGAGAGATGGAAAGAGGAGAAGAGGTTGCTAGGAGGGAAACTCTTAGTGATTTCCTAAAAGAATATGAGTCTCAAACTCATAAATTCTGAGATCATCTCATTTTTTCAAAGTTTTGCAAGATCAAGGTGAAGGGAAGAGAGTAGCAGGATAGATTTCTTCTATCTACTTTTGTAGGGTCGCCTATATGTTCATCAAAAGTTTGGGTGGAGGAGTTAGATACCTTCTTGCAGCACCACCAAATTCTTGAAGATGAAGCCATCAAAGTTGCAGCGCTGCATTTGAGAGGTAAGGCCTATGCCTGGTGGATCTTTGAATCCTTTTCTTTTAAAAATGTAAACACTACATCTTATGCAAATTTCACTACGGCCTTAGTGAAAATATTTGATAGAAGGATTCATGAGACACATATGGTGGAGCTAAACAAGGATACTCAAACAAAAGCCTTGCATGGAAACTCAAAACCACTTCAGGAAGCCATGGAGGAGGCTGAAAAATTGCATCAAACCTTGCTGGTAGAAAGACTTTCACCTCACACCTTTGAGCAAGGGAGCATGGAGATCTCTTTTTCAAAGAGGGATCCAATCATTGGGAGGTTTCCCATTCATGTTGCAGAGATTGAGGGCAACAACGTTGTCACATCTAGGGATTATCTAGTGCCTCATGCAGAGGAAGGAGGAGCTCTTGCTCCAAATGAAGAGATTCTTGCATCTTTGCAAGGAAGTCCCTAGGATCTCATGTGTGGAGATCAAGGCACCACTCATGATATACATGTGCCATTGATGAGGAGGTGTGGAACCATAGAGACACAAGGAGGAGGTAGGGAGGAGAATCAACATCATGAGATGAGGAGTACCCACTCCTATCCACTTCAGGAGGTTGATGCACCCAAGAGGGAGACTAGATTGCACAGTAAGGGCATGGACACAATTTTTCATTCATATGTGCAGTCATCTTTTGATGATAATGTATCATTGCATGGAGACATTTTGCCAAGGAGACCACTGGATCAGTAGAGGAGGATGGATGCTTCTCCTGTTGAGGCATCACTCATTGATTTCAGAGGATTGGGGGCCTTAGGAGAGCTTGATACAGCATTGGGAGTCTTGGGTAGGCTCAAGGGGGAGAGACATAACTCTTTGGAAGAGTTAGCACAACCACCTCTTTTCCCTTTTAGGATGAGAGGAAATTCATCTATGAGCTACTCCCTTTGTATGAGTAAAACATATGGTAAGGGTGTTGATTATTTACATGATGATTTATATAATTTATGTATATATATCCCTTAACCATATATGTGCATGATGTTGCTCCAAGGAGGAGCATTATTTCTCTTAAGCTTCATGGTCTACTTGAGGCCATAAGCATGATTGAGGGCCACTCCCTAGGAGGACTTGGGGATGAGGTGTATTATGGAGGACATGCTCACTTTACACCATACATCATTCACTTCTTCCATACTTATGAGGAGATTGGAGCAGCAAGCAAGTGGTTGAGAAGCCACACATTTTATCAATCTCTATTTCATTTGAGAGTCAAGCTGCGTTGGTTACATTTGAGGGACCATTATCCTTCTCACTTGTTACATATGGCAGCAAGCATGATTTTCATTTTGGCTCACTATGTTTCTATTATTTCTGCTATGAGGAGCATTCTTGGGAGAGAGACACATTGTGTGAATGTGTCCTTT